>WAAF01007957.1:281862-341780 GCA_013400475.1 Tricholaema leucomelas
CCCAGCCTGTAGTGCTGCTTGGGGTTGTTGTGGCCAAAGTGTAGAACTCTGCACTTGGCCTTGTTCAGTCTCATCCCATTGGTCTCTGCCCACCCATCCAGCCTGGCCAGGTCCCTCTGCAGGGCTCTGCTACCCTCCAACAGCTCCACACCTGCTCCTAGCTTGGGTTTTCTGCAAGCCTGTTTCTTGTCTGGCAAGTGGGCAGTTTTCCTGCCCTGGTTATGCCAACAGCAACCCTCCCTCTGAGTGCAGCAGGCGAGGGCTGCTCCTGGGCTGCTCCTCTAGCTGTAAATGGCTCATGGAGAGGCCTTGGCCTTGATTACAGGAGCAGAGCTGCCCTGCTTTGTTACACTTTAATTTACTGGGATTGTTGTCAGCCTGAACTGGTCAAACAAAAGCTGCTACTGGCTGTGACCCAGGTGGACAAAGGCCATAACACAGATCCATCTGGACAGACTCCTTTTGGCAGGGCAAACAGTGCTGTTGACATCTTTGAGGAGTGAGACTTGGTCTTTTTTTTTGATTCACAAGGAGGTGCAGAAGTATATTTTTTTTTGGTTCTAATGATGCCTATTTTCTTCCAACCTTATGGTGTAGGAATTTCAAAGGCAGAAGTGAGGAATGAAAGCTGTAACGACCTAGCAGGTATTCTTTCTGCGGCAGACTTGTATCCAGGCTGCTTGTGAGCGCAGGGTGAAAGAGCTGGGGAAGAGCTAGGGAGAATGAGCCACCTGAGGAGGTTCTGAATGGAAGTGATGGCTCTGGTGCTGTGTCCCCTCTGCTGTGGAGTGCCTCCATCAGGCTCTGCTCCTGTCCTGCTGGGCTGCATTGGTACTGGCACTGCGCTGAGTCTCTTGCTCTGCTCGCCCCCTAGCTCAGCACTTGTGCAGGCTTTGTGGCTGCTGCAGCACTCCAGGGGGCTGAAGTGTGTCAGTGCTAACGATGCAATTGTTTGCCTTTTGTGAGTCCAACGCTTCTTATTCTTACTGTCCATCAACTCTGACTACTGCTCCTGGTGTTATCTTCCAGTCTGCTGGTCAAAGCCATGCTCTGGAATCAATTCTTTGTCCACGCATGGGACCTCTTGTAGGGTATTTGACAGAAGAGGCATCCTGCTTGGTTGAAATAGTTCCTGCAGAACTGTGCTTTCAGATTAGCCAGTGAATAGTCAGCCCCTGGAAACCCTGTGCCTGGGAAGGTTCCCCACCAGTGTAGAACTGGAGAGGTCTCTGCTCACTTAGTCCACGTGGGCGTGGGGCAGGGCAGGTAAGCACGGTGATTTGCCATGAAGCCAGGGAGTCTGTCTCAGCTTTAGACAACCATAGTTAGCCTAAGCTTAAATGTGATCCTTTGGACTAGGTAAATAAAGGTAGGTAAGGAAATGGGGGTGTTACCCACGTCAGTGCTCTGTGGCCCGTTGAGGGCAGCAAAGCAGGGAGATCAGAAGAACCAATAGCTGCAGAACTACGTTTCCTATTCCTTCTGATCTATTTGCAGGCACCCAGGACTAAGCTCCGTGGTAGATGAGAATACTCTGGGATTGTCAGCCCTCCTTTTGCACCAGCTAAAGGCAGAAATGAACGAAGAATGCCATTGGGATGGTGCAGTTGCCTGGGGATGTTACAGCTGGGCTGTGTTAGGTGTTTTTACAGTTACAGTGACTGTTGTTTGTACACTTAGAGTGAGCATTTATTGCACTGATATCTTTATTACTGTAATAGGTAAGGACCTAGTAACAATTCAGCACTCTCCAGGTGAGCATTAATACCTGCCCACTAGGACAGAGTACACAACCCAATCGTATTTGTGTTATGGGAAAGTAGCATGAGCAGAGGCTAGACAATAGCCTGGCAGGAAAGGTCGTTTGGGGGAGTGGGGAATGGTCTTTATGAAGAGAAAATAAATTAAACCTGAGACAGTGCTGAGAAAGGGTTAAGAGAAAGAGCAAAGATAGGCTGTAGCCAGGTGGGACTGGGCCCTGCTGCCAGGCAGCCAGCAACAGAAGAAGGGGACACAGCCTGAAGCTGTGCCAGGGCAGGTCTAGGCTGGATGTGAGGAGGAAGTTGTTGGCAGAGAGAGTGATTGGCATTGGAATGGGCTGCCCAGGGAGGTGGTGGAGTGGCCGTGGCTGGAGGTGTTGAAGCCAAGCCTGGCTGGGGCACTTAGTGCCATGGTCTGGTTGCTTGGCCAGGGCTGGGTGCTAGGTTGGGCTGGCTGAGCTTGGAGCTCTCTTCCAACCTGCTTGGTTCTATTCTATGGTTCTGTGAGGTATACAGAGAAGTGCAGGGGAATGGCAAAGCTGGGTGCACTCAGGGCAGAGGAAGCACAGGCAGCACTGTTGGGTGTTCTTAGAAGGTGCAGAGATCCCTGTCTTGGCTGCTCTTGCTCTCTGAGTGGTCCACTGTGTACCTCCCTGCTCTCTCACTGCACAAGCATGTGCTAAGGGAGAAATGCACCTTCTCCCTGCACTTGGAGTTCAGTGCTCTTCCCCTGTGTGCTTCCAAGGCTCGACATGCAGGGAGCTTGGTTAGGGATAAGTTTCTCCTTTTAGATCTCCATCCCTTTGTTGCAGCACTCAGTTTGCTGTAGTTGATGTAACCCTGCTCTCTCATGCCCACAATGCGGGCTTGCATTTGTTTTACCTAGTCACAGCTTCTACCAAGGTAGTCGCACTGGCACAAGCTTGGCATGTAGAGAGAGTTGCATGGAGAGATGAAACAAGCACTGAGGCACTATAAGGGGCACGTTTTGGTCAGCTAATGGCTCCCAATTCCTTACCAATGTACTGGCAGGATTGCTTTCATGCAGTGGGAGAGGGCAGCAGGCATGGACCTGCATCTTTGACACATGGCTGTAAAACTGCCTTGAGTGAAGCACTGGGTAGTTGCTCTGCTGGTAGTAGAATCATAGAGGCAGTCAAGGTTGGGAGGGACCACAAGGATCCTCTGGTTCCAACCCCCCTGCCATAGTAAATCACTGCAGCATTCTGTGACTGCACAGCCCTCCGCTGCTTGCTTCGGTGCTATTGGTTGCATTGCCTCAGTGCTATTGATTGCATTGCTTGCTTTGGTGCTATTGATTGCATTGCTTTGGTGCTATTGATTGCATTGCTTGCTTTGGTGCTATTGGTTGCATTGCTTTGGTGCTATTGGTTGCATTGCTTCGGTGCTATTGGTTGCATTGCTTCGGTGCTATTGGTTGCATTGCTTCGGTGCTATTGGTTGCATTGCTTCGGTGCTATTGGTTGCATTGAATTGCTTCGGTGCTATTGGTTGCATTGCCTCAGTGCTATTGATTGCATTGCATTGCATTGCTTTGGTGCTATTGATTGCATTGCTTGCTTCGGTGCTATTGATTGCATTGCTTCGGTGCTATTGGTTGCATTGCCTCAGTGCTATTGATTGCATTGCTTGCTTCGGTGCTATTGGTTGCATTGCTTCGGTGCTATTGATTGCATTGCTTGCTTCAGTGCTATTGGTTGCATTGCTTGCTTCAGTGCTATTGGTTGCATTGCTTCGGTGCTATTGGTTGCATTGCTTCGGTGCTATTGGTTGCATTGCTTCGGTGCTATTGGTTGCATTGAATTGCTTCGGTGCTATTGGTTGCATTGCCTCAGTGCTATTGATTGCATTGCATTGCATTGCTTTGGTGCTATTGATTGCATTGCTTGCTTCGGTGCTATTGATTGCATTGCTTCAGTGCTATTGATTGCATTGCTTGCTTCTTTCTGATCATTTCCCTCCAGAGACTCTCCACTTCTGCCTGCCTCCTTTCTGGTTGTGCAGATGCAGCCATGTGTAGCAGTGGCACCTAAGAGTACCACACAAAAGTATGTCTCATTTTTACCCTTAAATGTCTGTTTGTGGTGATGCTCCAAACTGTTTTCCCCCTTCCCTCTGGCAGCTGAAGACAAAAGTGGGGGAAAACCCACCCTGACCACCTCAGAGCATCAGAGCAAACCTCACTGCAGTGATCAGTTTAGAGGATCGTGGGCACTTCACACCCCTAATGGTGCAAAACATGATGGGTTTTATCTACACAGTTCTTGTTTTCCTTCCTTTTTCTCTCCCCTGCTCTTTAGCCATCATTGCCTTCACTTAGGTATCTTTTCAACCCTTTCAGCTGTGCCTGCATCATCTCTATGGAGCTTGGGTGCTTGAGGAGAGCAGCTGCCTGTTGCTGTTGAGGCAATTCAGCTCTTGTTCCTGCTGCTCCCCCCAGTACCCCACAGAAAAATGCTGTCTCGAGCAGAACCCAAATGAGCTGAGTTAAGAGCCCCCATCGCGGCCACCACCCCTCGGCGGGGAGGGAGGTGCTTCAGCAGTTGCCACCTCCAAAGTGCAATGGAAATGTGGGAGAAGGGTACAAACATTGGTGTTAGGATGGCGCTCCTGGCTCTGGCAGCCTCTCTAGAGAGAAACGTCCCCCTTAGCCCTGTCAACGAGGGCTGCACCACTGGCATGAGGGGCACGTGGAGCAGGGGACACAGGACCAGTGAGATGGTATTAGGTTGCCCTCTTCTGTTGTGACAGAGCAGGTTGCTCTCTGCGGGGTTTGGGCTGTTCCTGTTTGTGCAGCAGCTGAGTTCTGTTTCAGGGTTACTTGTAAGGCTCTCCATCGCTGTGAAACTGTCACAAGAGACAAAGGAGGAGGGCGCAAAGGGGCATATGAAGCTGGGGAGGGGCCTGGAGCACAGCCCTGTAAGGAGAGGCTGAGGGAGCTGGGGGTGTGCAGCCTGCAGAAGAGGAGGCTCAGGGCAGAGCTCATTGCTGTCTGCAGCTCCCTGCAGGGAGGCTGTAGCCAGGTGGGGTTGGGCTCTGCTGCCAGGCAGCCTGCAACAGAAGAAGGGGACACAGCCTGAAGCTGTGGCAGGGCAGGTCTAGGCTGGATGTGAGGAGGAAGTTGTTGGCAGAGAGAGTGATTGGCATTGGAATGGGCTGCCCAGGGAGGTGGTGGAGTGGCCGTGCCTGGAGGTGTTGAAGCCAAGCCTGGCTGGGGCACTTAGTGCCATGGTCTGGTTGCTTGGCCAGGGCTGGGTGCTAGGTTGGGCTGGCTGAGCTTGGAGCTCTCTTCCAACCTGCTTGATTCTATGCTCACTCTGTAGCTGGAAATACCCTCTGATGCCAGTGTGCCGAGAGGAGCCTGTGTGTGCACAGCTGAGAGTTCCTCTTGCATGGCATGAAAAGAAGAGTCATCAGTGAGTGGGGTGTTGGTGAGGCAACTTCTTGTTCTGTGTCCTTATGGAAGAGAGTGCTACAAACCGAGCTCTGACAGGTCTTGCTTCCTCACCACGTCCTGGGAGGATGGTCAGATTTAGTTCTGAGAGCCTGGGCTGGGTGAAGTGCTTCTGGTGAGAGGAGGACTCGGCCACCTGAAGAGAGCAAAGGCTGTGCCGCAGAGAAAGCACAGCCACTCCGTGTGAGCTCAGCCTTGCTGCTTCAAAAGGGGGAACGCAGCCTGGCTGTAGCTCCCTGGCCCAGACTGCTTCCCAGCGGGCCTGAGAGAGCACCAGGTGTGAGATGGTGCTAGGGTCACACACAGCCTCTGCAGGCTGTTTTATTCGGTGACACAGCCTGTGCTGGGCGCTGGCCCCTCCTGTCTCCAGCAGTGGCAGTCAGCAGTACCTGGGGCTCCTGGGGCCTGACCCCTTCCACTCTGCAGCCTTGACTGTTCCAGCAGTGAGCACTTCACCATCCACAGAGCTTGCTCTAACTCCTGAGGAATGGCTTTAGCTAATGGACAGGCACAGATGTGCACATGGAGCTCACACAATTGTCTGAGGTCATCGAGTCCAGCCAGGCTGGGAAGGACCTATGAGGGATTTTAATGCAACCTCTTCTGTGTTGGAGGCTTCTTCCTTTTCTTTCTTCTGGTGCATGCATTGAAGGTTTTGCTTCCAGTGCAGTGCAGTGACAGCAAGTGCTGGGTGCAGCTCCTGAAAGGCAGTGCAGAGGAAAGGTTCCCTCTCAGACCAACCTTCAACAAGGCCAAGTGTGAGGTCCTGCACCTGGGTGGGCACAATCCCAAGCACAGCTCCAGGCTGGGTGGGGAATGGCTGAGAGCAGCCCTGAGGAGCAGGACCTGGGGGTCTGGGCTGATGGAAAGCTCCACAGGAGCCTGCAGTGCGAGTGCAGCCC
Organism: Tricholaema leucomelas; assembly: GCA_013400475.1. Taxonomy (NCBI): domain Eukaryota; kingdom Metazoa; phylum Chordata; class Aves; order Piciformes; family Lybiidae; genus Tricholaema lacrymosa; species Tricholaema leucomelas. Next base: position 288,000 of record WAAF01007957.1, read on the forward strand.
AGACAGCAACCCTGTGCTGGGCTGCAGCAAGAGCAGTGTGGGCAGCAGGGCAAGGGAGGGGATTCTGCCCCTTGGCTCTGCTCTCCTCACACCCCACCTGCAGTCCTGGGTGCAGTTTTGGAGTCCCCAGCACAAGCAGGACATGGAAGTGTTGGAGCCAGTGCAGAGGAGGCCACCAAGATGCTGAGTGGGCTGCAGCAGCTCTGCTCTGAGCACAGGCTGAGAGAGTTGGGGCTCTGCAGCCTGCAGAAGAGAAGGCTTTGAGGAGACCTTGGAGTGGCCTTGCAGGATCTGAAGGGGGCTGCAGGAGGGCTGGGGAGGGACTACTGACAAGGTCTGGTAATGACAGGAGGAGGAGGAATGGGTTTGAACTGGCAGAGAAGAGATTGGAACTGGATGTTAGGAAACTGGATGTTGGGAAAGGGTTCTTTATGGGGAGAGTGGTGAGACACTGGCACAGGTTGCCCAGGGAGGTTGTGGGGCACAGAATGTGATCAAGAATCATATTCTGTGCTTCTGTGCTCCACAACATCCCTGAAGGTGTTCAGGACCAGGCTGGATGAGTCCTTGAGTGACCTGTTCTAGTGGGAGCTGTCCCTGCCTATGGCAGAGGGTTGGAACTGGATGATCCTTGAGGTCCCTTCCAACCTAAACCATTCTATGACACACTGGCAGCAGCCTTAGCCAGGGAGCTGCACTCAGTCTGTTTCCCCTCTCTTAAAGCACTCTCCTGCAGGAGTGTGCCTCAGCTTCTCCTCAGGCCTCTCCTCACACAAGTGCAAAGGGTTGAAAAACTGAGTCCTTAGGTTTCAGAAAGAGAGGAGTGAGCAGATGGAAAATCAATGATTAGGAATATTTGTAACAGCACTGGAGAATACCACAATTAAGAGAGAAACATTAAATAGCCTGAGAAAGCAGCAAGGGAAAGGAGCTAACCCCATGAGCATGGACTCCCAGGCAGTGTTTTTCCCATATGAACTGTCCAAGAGTCTATTCAAGGGACCACAGGAAGTGTCTCAACTTCTCCTTCTTCTCTTTTAATTGAGAACTAAATGCTCAACAAATAAGTTAGTTTGGCTGGAGTCTAGACTAAAGACACTACATTGCCTGAGGAGATTAAGTGGATAATCAAAAGCACTTTGTGGTTTCTGCTGTTCCCAGAGACCGAAAGTCGGCAGAGAGGAAAATGAGAGGTGGTCAATAAAAGCCAGGCTGAAAGAATCCCAAAACTGCAGGAAAAAAAAGAGATGTCTTTCCCACATCCAGCTAGAGGCCAGCTGAAAGCAGCTAAGTGGAAGGCAGAGGGCAAGCACAGGACCTGCAGCTCTGATCCCAAGCCCTGGCTTTGCTGTGCAGGAATGTAAGTAGAGAGTTTCAGGCTTGTTTAACTGCTACATTTTCCCTGTGTGACTCACTACAACTCTTTAAATGCATCAAAGTGGTGCTTGGCACATTGGGGTGAGAAGGTGGAGAGTGACTGTACAATGTGATGTGCTTGTCTGTTGTGGTGGGCAGGCTCACAAGTCAGCTCGGATCACTCTGTAGCTGGAGTGCTGCAGGGTCGTTGCTCTGGGGTTTTAGGTAGGGAATCAGTGGGTGGCAGTGCCTGTGGGAGGCTTGGCTTAGACATAGCCTCTCAGGACCTAGAGATGTGTTAGGCTGAGTTCAGATCGAGCTGAGGAACCATTGCAAACCTACCATTTGTGTCTTGGGGTTGCCTGGGGAGGTGGTTGGGGCCAAATTCCTGGGGATATTCAAGGTCAGGCTGGACAGGGCTCTGGGCACCCTGCTCTAGTAGAGGATGTCCCTTCTGCCTGCAGGGGGGTTGGACTGGATGAGCTTTGGAGGTGCCTTCCAGCCCATGCTGTGGTTCTGACCCGGGTGTGAGTGGCACTGCTGGTAGTCTCCACTCATTCTCAGCTGCTTACTCTACTGCCTAGTTCTCATTCAAAGGCCCAGCTGAGATCAGCTCTAAACACTCACCTGCCACTCAGAGAGGAGCAGGGCAGAGGAACATGGACTTCCTGAGTCTGCATCTGACAGTCTGTTCTGGTGGGAGGTGTCCCTGCCCGTGGGGAGGGAGTTGGAACTAGGTGAGCTTTGAGGTCCCTTCCAACCTAAACCATTCTAACGTAGGTAACTTACTTTGGGAGGCACAGGGAGAGCTACTGGCACTGCTGTCCTAAAGAAGGGAACACAAAAGCCTCTCACTGCCAAGGAGCTCTGCTTAGGGACTTCTGTCTGCCAGAGAATCTGCTCTGTTGAATTCTTCCCCAGCTGGCCCCTGTGAAGTGGTCTCTCAGCAAGGCTTGCAGGGCACAGCACTGCACCACCCACATCTGCTAGTCACATGCACTCGTGGCTGATGCTACCTCCACCAGCCCGTGGGGACTCTGCAGCCTGCTAAGCTGAGCCTGGCATTTGTCTGGCATTGCAAAATCCCCCCCCCAGATGCCCAACATTAGGTGACCACTGAGACAAGTGTCTGCAGCCCCTACAGATCCTAATGGCAAAGCAAAATTGTCCTTGCATTCTTATGCAGACTATGTGGTACCATGGGAGGAAGTTAGAAACCCAAATTGAGGGAGGAAATTATGTTTCAGTTCTTAACCAGGCAGGTAGCATCCATTAATAACAGAATTGATGCTTCTGGTTGAGCAGAAACAACTCCAGAGAACTTAGTTTTGAGAGGGGATTTGTGTTCATTGATGAGCACCTTAAGGGCTGTCAGAGCTGCCTGTGCCTGACCTGCTGGGGGTGAGGAAGGGAGGTGCTGTGGTCCCACACCAGACTCCATGAGCCAAAGCACTGTGTGTGTGTTGAAGATGGATTGTTGCTGCCTGCCTGTGATGGTCCTGAGGATTTGTAAGTACTAATAAACCAGGGAGCAAGTGCCAGATGGCAGCAAGTGCCATCTGATTGATGGCAGCTAGGACAGGGTTGGTTTGAATCATTGAACCAAGCAGGTTGGAAGAGAGCTCCAAGCTCAGCCAGCCCAACCTAGCACCCAGCCCTGGCCAAGCAACCAGACCATGGCACTAAGTGCCCCAGCCAGGCTTGGCTTCAACACCTCCAGGCACGGCCACTCCACCACCTCCCTGGGCAGCCCATTCCAATGCCAATCACTCTCTCTGCCAACAACTTCCTCCTCACATCCAGCCTAGACCTGCCCTGCCACAGCTTCAGGCTGTGTCCCCTTCTTCTGTTGCTGGGTGCTTGGCAGCAGGGCCCAGTCCCACCTGCCTACAGCCTCCCTGCAGGCAGTTGTAGAGAGCAATGAGCTCTGCCCTGAGCCTCCTCCAGGCTAAACAAGTGCCTGGAGTGATTCAGTCAGCAGAGAAGAGACAGAAAAGCTTGAATTTCCCACTAGGTGTCAGCCAGTCTGTTTCTTTGGCCAAACAAAGCTCTCCCCAGAGCAGAATCAGGAGCTACAAGCCGGTGTGGAGCTGCTCTGAAGCCTGCCTTAGCTGTTGGTTTATTTTTGGGACTGCCAGCCAGGAATCATAGAATCACAGAATCATAGAATGGTTTAGGTTGGAAGGGACCTCAAGGATCATCCAGCTCCAACCCCCTGCCACAGGCAGGGACACCTCCCACTAGAGCAGGCTGCTCAAGGCCTCATCCAGCCTGGCCTTAAACACCTCCAGGGAGGAAGCATCCACAACCTCCCTGGGCAACCTGTGCCAGTGTCTCACCACCCTCACTGTAAAGAACTTCCTCCTAACATCCAGTCTAAATCTCCCCTCTTCCAGCTTAAACCCATTCCCCCTCGTCCTGACATTACCAGACCTTGTCAATAGTCCCTCCCCAGCCTTCCTGTAGGCTCCCTTCAGATACTGCAAAGCCACTCTAAGGTCTCCTCGAAGCCTTCTCTTCTCCAGGCTGCAGAGCCCCAACTCTCTCAGCCTGTCCTCATAGCAGAGCTGCTGCAGCCCTCTGAGCATCTTCGTGGCTCTCCTCTGGACTCGCTCCAGCAGTTCCATGTCCTTCTTGTGCTGGGGGCTCCAGAACTGCACACAGGACTCCAGGTGGGGTGTGAGGAGAGCAGAGCCAAGGGGCAGAATCCCCTCCCTTGCCCTGCTGCCCACACTGCTCTTGCTGCAGCCCAGCACAGGGTTGCTGTCTGGGCTGCATGTGCACACTGCAGGCTCATGTTGAGCTTCTCGTCGACCCAGACCCCCAGGTCCTTCTCCTCAGGGCTGCTCTCAGCCATTCCCCACCCAGCCTGGAGCTGTGCCTGGGATTGCACCGATGTTAATGTCTTGACAGAAGCTGAGTTCTGTGTCCCTGTTGTGCTCTGTGCTTTCCCTGTGCTTTATGTTTTCCACTTGGCAGCACACCAGAAAAAATCCTCAAACTCCAAGCTTGAGATCCATGAGGAAGCAGAAGGGGCAGCCTGGCCTTGCCCGTAGGCACTGCTTGGTCACAGTATCACAGTATCATCAGGGTTGGAAGAGACCTCTCAGATCATCAAGTCCAACCTGGTCATTTCATATTATGCCCTAGCCAGCAGCAGGATTGGGCCCTCTCCAGGGGAAGGTGCCTCAGGTACCTCTCCCTGCAATGGCTGACACAATCCAAGGTCTTTCAAGCAAGCTCCAAAGCCTTTGAACTGCCTTTGCACTAAAGGAGACAGCACCTTTCAGAGTGCTGTTGTGGTAAGGTCCTTGAGAAAGATCTGAGAGTGCAGAAATATGGGAGAGGAGCAAAGTCAGCTGCAGGGAGGGGGGACAGCAGGGAAGGGAAGCCACACAGCACCCTCCCTAATGGGAGCCTTGGCCTTGCATTGCTGCCCACGATGGCAACTGAAGGTGACCAACTGCTTCTTGTGCCAGCCTTGCCCAGCCTAGAGCTGCTGTGGGAAGGGCAGCACCCTGGGCATGCTGCCCAGATAAAGTGAGCTGGAGGTGGCTGCAGAGGCAAGCAAGCAGCACTTTCAGTCTGGCTTTATAGCAAGCAAGGAGCCCATCACTTGTGTGGCTCTGTGACCCTGTGTCCTTTGTGGGAGGGTTTCACTTGTGCAGCTGCTCCGCACAGGCTACCTCGCACGGGCTGCAGCTCCTCCCTCTGCCTGTGTGCCCCTGCTAGGTGCATTAGCAGGGGCTTGGGCTCTGCTGCCAGGCAGCCAGCAACAGAACAAGGGGACACAGCCTCAAGCTGTGGCAGGGCAGGTCTAGGCTGGATGTGAGGAGGAAGCTGTTGGCAGAGAGAGTGATTGGCATTGGAATGGGCTGCCCAGGGAGGTGGTGGAGTGGCTGTGCCTGGAGGTGTTGAAGCCAAGCCTGGCTGGGGCACTGAGTGCCATGGTCTGGTTGGTTGGGCAGGGCTGGGTGCTAGGTTGGGCTGGCTGAGCTTGGAGCTCTCTTCCAGCCTGCCTGACTGTGTGATTCTACTCTATGACCGTTCATTCTCCAGGCTCTGAAAGCTGCAGGGTCCTTCTCCACACCAGCCCAAGTTCACTGTGTGTGTGAGTGAGCTGAGGAAATCTGATCAAGGAGCTGTGATACCAAAGCCAGAGACAGCTGTGAAAAAAGAGCAGCAGCTTTGTGATCATGCTTTGGTTTAAAGCCCCTGGGCACCAGGGAAAGGGCTGTGGGCTGATTGTGCTCCAGCCAGATGAAGCCCTCCCTGGAGAAACTCACAGCAGAGCAGCTCCAGCCCTCTGCTCATCCTTGTGGACCTTCCAGCACCTCCACATCCCTCTTGTCCCAGGGGTGCCAGCACTGGATGCAGTACTCCAAGTGGGGTCTCAGCAGCGTGGAGCGTAGGAGCAGGATCCCTTGCTGCAGCCCAGGCTCTGGTTGCTCTCTGGGCTGCAAGAGCAATGCTGACAGCTCAGTTTGAGCTTCTCCACCAGCACCCACAGCTTGGCACTTGAGTGTCACATGTGCCTCAGGGAAGGCTCTTCTGCAGGAGCCAGAGGCTGCAGCTCACTGCTACCTTTCCTTGTGCCCCACTTGTCCAACTAAGATGCTTAGCTCTGGTGTAGTCTTTCCTCAAGTCTTATCTTTCCCTTCCTTTAGCCTGATGTGTTTCAAAACAAGCTCATACAAATAGTTCAGCCAAAAGCTTCCTAGAGCTTATTTGTGTAGGGCTCCTGATTTGTGACTGTGCAGGGCTGGAGGAAGGAGCTGATGTCCTCGGGAGGAGCCAGGAGTGCTCATGAGGGACCTCCACCTGCCTTGCCAAGTATGACTTGGCCTGCAGGATCCGAGCCATGGCAGGCTTGGCTGGTTGTGTTAAACCTGCAGTTCTCCCCTGGCTGCTGGCTGCAGTGCTGGGCCTGGGGCTGCTGTTCCCACACCTCCCTGGGCTCTGGCTCAGCCCTGCCTTTCCCCCAGCTGACAGAAACCTTGGCTGTGTAGCAGGGGAATAAGCCCTGGGCTCTGCTGCAGCCAGGTTGTGTTGTGCTGTCGAAATCCTCCCCTCTGTAAAACCATTCCAGAGAGAGGTTTTGTGCTTGGTGCTGGATTTGTTTACCATTTCTCTGCCATGTGCTCCAGAGGGTTCAGGGCCCTCCTCTGTTTTCCCATGGGCATCCAGCTTGCTCCCAGGAAACTGTGTGGCTGCATACTTGGCTGAGGTGGCAGCCTGAGGGAAATGCTGGCTCCCAGTGCCTTTGCCCAGATTGCCACCGGAGCTGTGCTTTGCATGTGGAGCTGCACAGTCCTAGAATCACAGAGTGTCAGGGGCTGGAAGGGACCTCCAGAGCTCAGCCACTCCAACCCCCCTGCCACAGCAGCAGCACCCAGAGCAGATCACACAGGAACACATCCAGGTGGGTTTGGAATATCTCCAGAGAGGGAGACTCCACAGCCCCCCTGGGCAGCCTGTGCCAGGGCTCTGGCACCCTCACAGGGAAAAAAATTCCTCCTCATGTTTAAATGAAACCTCCTCTGCCTCAGCTGCCCCCCAGTGCCCCTTGTGCTGTCCCTGGGCATCACCCAGCAGAGCCTGGCTCCAGCCTCCTGCCACTCACCCTGCACACATTGATAACCACTGCTGAGCTCACCTCTCTGTCTCCTCTTCTCCAAGTTAAACTGGTTCCTGCCAGGAAGGTCTTCAGGGCACCTCCTTTCTCCTGCCAAGATGCTGAGGTGAAATGCTTGCTGGCTGCTTCCCTCTGGGGCTCTGTCCTTAGTCAGAGCAGCTTTCCAACAGCTGACCTCCAGCGAGGCTCTGCAACGCTGAGCAGCTGCAAATCCAGCAGAGGCCTCTCACTACAGGCAGCAGAGTTCCTGGTCCTTAGTGATGGTGCCTGCCCAGGCAGAGATCTGCCTGCAGCCACCAGCAGAAAGGGCTGGAAGGAGTCTACAGACTGAGTTCTGTCTTTAGACATCAGAGAGGGCACAGTGGCACAGGTCAGTAGCAGCAGCATGAGAAGGTATCTGTGTAGTTAGTGGTGGTCAGGGGCCCCAGACAAGGCACTGCAGCCTCACAAAGGAGAAGTGATTTCAGCTCCCTGCTTGCATTGGATTTCACAGGATGTTAGGGGTTGGAAGGGACCCGAGGAGATGATCCCTGCCAGAGGGAGGTGCTGTCAGCTCTGGGATGAGAGGAGCTCACTGTGCTGGAGCAGGAGGAGAAAGCTGCAGCTTCTCTCTCATTGTCTGGGAACAACTGCGCTGATGTGGAGACTAATTCCCTAAGGAAGCTGTGTCCTGCCTATAAATACCTTCTGAGCTAGCTCAGCAGCTCTGTCTGGAATGGGATTCACTTATAGGAGCTGCATTTGACTCTTACAGGGAGAAATTTCTTACTCTCTGTGGAGCACTGATGAGTAAAACTGACCAAGGGAAGCTCTGAGGTACTTTTTAATGCACAGCTTCCTGAGTTACTCTTGCACAGCTGCCTCGGTGAGCATCCCAACTGGCCCAGAGCTAACAACCAGAGGAGAGTTGGCCTCTTGAGACACTGTTTGTCTGCAGGGAGGGCAGCAGGGGAGGTGCTGGCTCTGTTCCTTTGCCACTGCATGTGACTGTCTTTAATAAATCCCCTTAGCAGTTACAGTTAAGGCTCCTGTGAGCACCACCCCTGCTGCCTGTGCCATTGCAGTGTGGGAGCAGGGACCTGTAGATGTGCTTGTAGCTGGAGCCTGGCATCTGCCCAACTTTCAAGCAGGTGTCCTACACTGGAAGAGAGCAAGCAGTGGGGCAGAACGTGGAGCTGGGGGGTGCAGGTATCAGTTGGTCAAAGCAAGTCAGAACTACTGGTGCGAGTGAGGCTCTGGCAGGAGCCAGGTTCAGCTTAACGTGAGGGTAGCTCCCAGAGAGCTGCTGCTGGCTCTGCATGGCCTCTCTCATGCTGTCCTTCTCCTTTTGAAGGCAGCAGGGCTGAATCCTGAGGTGCTGCAACGTGAGAGCATGCACAGAAAGTGTGCAGGAGAGCTGCTGCCTGAGCCCCAGGAGGTCAGCAGCGTCCCTGCTTTTTTGAGGCCACCGCATCACCTTGAGCAGGTTGTAGGTGACTGCCCAAGCCACCAGCTTGGAAAGAGATGCCACAGCGCAGATCTGCGTCCATGGAGCAGGAGGCTGAGCAGAGGGGAGGCGCTCGGGTGTGGTTCTCAGGCGCTGGGCAGGCGGTGTCAGCAGCCAGCTGCTCTGTGCTGCTGCAGGTCGCTTCTCCTGCCGGTGAGAAGCGGTGGGATGCAGCAGCTGGCAGCAGCTGCCTCTCTGCAGGCACAAGCTGTAGCGGCTGCCCCTCCACGCCGCAGCAGAGAGCTTACTTGGCCGGTTCGTTGCCAGGAAAGGTCTGGGGTCAGCAGGGGCAGCTGCTGCAGCTGTGCTGTAGGGCAGGGCAGAAGGTGGAAGGCTCTTGCTCTAGGACAAAACCACTCAGACAGCCTAGAACACAGAGACAGCTTTTGGTGGCCCTTGACTCGTGGGTGCCTGCTTTAGTGACTTCATCTCCATTCTGCACGAGATCTACCCAGGCTTATTGCCCAGGGAGGCTGTGGATGCTCCCTCCCTGGAGGTGTTCAAGGCTGCGTTGGATGAGGCATTGAGCAGCCTGTTCTAGTGGGACTAGCTGAGCTTTGAGGTCCCTTCCAACCTAAACCATTCTCTGATTTAGCATTTCTCATCAAGTTTTGACCCAGTTCTCCTCTTGCCCAGCCAGGGAAGCTTCTGGACAAGGAGCAATGGATGGAAGCTGCAGCACAGGAGGTTCCAGCTCAACACAAGGGGGAAATTCTTGACTGGAAGGGTCCCAGAGCCCTGGCACAGGCTGCCCAGGGAGGTTGTGGAGTCTCCTTCTCTGGAGCCTTTCCAGGCCTGTCTGGATGTGTTCCTGTGTGCCCTGAGCTGGATTGTGTGGCTCTGCTCTGGCAGGGGGGTTGGACTTGATGAGCTCTTTGGGTCCTTCCATCCCCTGACATCCTCTGAGCCTGTGTTCTTCTCTTTCAGACCCATGCATTTGAGGGGCAAGCCTGGCTGTTCAGAGCTCAGGCTCTGCAAGGGGGTGCTGACAGGCCCCTTAGCTCCAGGCACTGCTGAACATGATGCAGTCTGTAAGCAGAACAGACCACCTGGGCCGAGCTGTGCCTGTAGAAGCTTCTCCCATTAGAGCAGAGGGGAGGGCTAAGGGGGAGCAGAGCGGGGAAAAAAAGTGATGGAGCAGGGACTGGGCCTGACCTGGCTGCAGTGCTGCCTCTGGAGGCGTGGAGCAACAACCAGAGAAGCACAAGCAGTGGAGAGCTACTCCAAAAGGAGCTTGCAGGCCCCCACAGGAGGTTTGTAGAGCAGAAAGTGGCAGCACAGAGAACAGGAGGACTGTGCCAGGAGGGGAGGAATTGAGAAGCTGTTGCCTGCTCAGCTCTGGCTCCTGCTCCTGCAGTGTTGCACACAGGGCAAACAGAACACCCTCTGTGTGGTAAGGGAGCATTTGGGCCCTCTGGGTGCTTCAGTGAAACGAATCTCACACAGCATGCCTGGTTGAGAAGCAAGGTAAGGAAAGCAAGGAGCATTCTGCCAGTGGTGAGTCCTAGGGAGCAGGCCCCTAGGAAGCAGCTGCTTGCCAAGTGCATCTGTTTCCTGGCTTGGACCAATGGCAAACTAGAGATAGAGATGTATGTGTCCCAGTTTGTGCCCCCTGGAGCAGGGTGCCTTGTATAAACCACTGATCTGATGGGTTTGCAATAACAATCCTTTCGTTGGGTTGTTTAATGGTGCAAGTCTGGGCACAGCTGGTGGCAGAACCGTGGAGCCTCTTCTCTGTGGCAGGAGCTGGTGAAATGTGCTGCCACTCATCAGGCTGAGAGGTGGCTCCTCAGGCACAAACATGCACACAGCACAGCCTATGCTTGATGGCCACCAGCTCCAGCTCTGCCTTGTGTCTGCTCTGCCTGCTGCTGTCTCAGAGAGCTACAGGGAAGGGCAAAGCAATGCTCTTGGCCAATCCTCCCCACATGTTTGGGTTGCTCTCCAGTGCAATCCTCTGGCAAATTTTAGGCAGAGTCTAGCAACCTGTGTTAGCCACAGCCCAGGGCTGCAGGCTCCAGACAAACCTTCTCTCTCACAAGCAGCCCAGCAGCTGGCTTGAAGTTGGATTTCTTCTCCTTTCATCAGGACAAAGCTGGGGGCTGGGCAAAGGCCCTGTGAGGAGAGGCTGAGGGAGCTGGGGGTGTGCAGCCTGCAGAAGAGGAGGCTCAAGGCAGAGCTCATTGCTGTCTGCAGCTGCCTGCAGGGAGGCTGTAGCCAGGTGGGGTTGGGCTCTGCTGCCAGGCAGCCAGCACCAGAAGAAGGGGACACAGGCCGAGTGACTGACCTGAACTTTGCATCTTTCTCAGCCAGGCAGGGCCACCTGGCCCAGGCCCAAGCTGGTGAGCTGCAGGCTCTGTGATCATGTCAGAGGGTGAGGAAGGGACCCTCTTTACTCCTCACCATGCCTCATGGAAGCTGGGGGAGGTGACCAGGCTTTGAGCCTGTGCCCACACTCTTGCTGCTTCTCAGGGAGAGATTGTCCCACAGCCTCAGGGCCCTCTGCCTGGGTGGAAAATGCCTTTTCCTTTCCTTCCTCCTGCCTCAGACTTTCCATTAGTGAGTTTTCATTCCACCATATACACCCACAGCTACTTTGAGCTCCTCTCTTTTCCTGCCTTAACGGCCTGCTGCTGCCCGCAGGCACTGAGTGCAGCCCTGCTGCTGCCCGCAGGCACTGAGTGCAGCCCTGCTGCCCGCAGGCACTGAGTGCAGCCCTGCTGTCGAGCAGCCAGGTGCTGGGTGTTGAATCTCGTCGCAGAAATGTGCCCCTCCAGTGCCTTCACCTCTTTGGATGGGATTTGTCTCTTTCACATCCTTCATTGCTCTTTACTGCCCCTGGGCTCAGCTCAGGAGCTCCTTTCTTGTGAGCAGTCTGTATGCCTCGGGCAATAGAGGAAGCTATGGCAGCATGGGCCACAGAGATGATCCGAGGCTGGGAGCACCTCTGCTGTGAGGAGAGGCTGAGCCAAAAGGAATATTCAAGGGAAAAGCTGACTGGAAAGCAACCGAAATCTACTTTAGGCACAGTTCAGAGTAAGTGCAGTGCTTGAGGAGCCTTCCCTGCAGTGATGTGCTTAGAAATGCAAACATGACACTGATGACACAGAGGAAAAATAGCTCCAAGTCTGCCTGGCCCAAGGGCCCACAGCTGTGAATGAACTTGGGGCTTATTTGGGGTTTTGGTGCTGGCTTTGTTTGGGTGGTTGGGGGTTGGGTTTGGTCTTCTTGGTTTTGGCATTGGGTAGCTGTCTTCTTTTGGGTATTAACCTGGGAAGAAAAAAGCTCCTCTATGAGCCAAGCAGGTGCCAGTCCTTTAACAGAGAGGTTCTCCACAACTCCTTGGTGTGTCAGAGCTGCTGTGAGGACAGCAAGAGGTTTGCTTTTGCCAGGCTGCGAAGCAGCATCCCCCTGGGGAGCATGGTGGGAAGCAGAGGTGAGCAGTGGTGCTTGGGTGGGAGGCAGGGGCGAGCAGTGGTGCTTGGGTGGGAGGTAGGAGTGAGCAGTGGCACTTGAGTGGGAAGCAGGGGTGCTCATTGGTGTTCAGGTGGGAGGCAGAGGTGCTCAGGACCTTGGGAGGCTCAGAGAAAGAACATAACACTGCAGGTAACCAAAAGGCAGCAGCTCCTCTGCCAGACAAACCTCACCAATCAAAAGCTCTGGCAGATGCCTAAATGATATTTCTGTTGGCTGAGGCTGTCAAAGCTTTGAAAAGAAGCTGTCTCTGGCTTCCATATTCACCTTAGCCAGTTGTTGGTATATCCTCTTCTGGCCTTCTCTTTGGCTTCACTTTCCTGCTGCTGTGCTTCAACTCTCTCCAGTTACTTTCATACTTGTGCTGTTTAAAGCAAGCCTGACTCCCCTGGCACTCCCCAGGTTGTCCCTGGCATTCCCCAGCTTGCCCTGCCCTCATTCTCTCTGCAGCAAATGGAGCAGTGGTGAATCTTTTCCAGCATTGCACACTTGCCTGACGAGCAGAAGGGGTTGGGTTTGCTGCCTGGTAAACTCAGGAGCCCTTTTCCACCAGCCAGAGCTTTCCTCCTGCTTGCCCATGTCTGAAGCTGCTGGGAGGGGAGTCTCTGTGCCCAGCTGGCTGCCATCCTCAAGCTTGTCTTCCAGAAAGTTGCTTTGGTGCCTGCAGGGAGGCTGTAGCCAGGTGGGGTTGGGCTCTGCTGCCAGGCAGCCAGGGACAGAAGAAGGGGACACAGCCTCAAGCTGTGGCAGGGCAGGTCTAGGCTGGATGTGAGGAGGAAGTTGTTGGCAGAGAGAGTGATTGGCATTGGAATGGGCTGCCCAGGGAGGTGGTGGAGTGGCTGTGCCTGGAGGTGTTGAAGCCAAGCCTGGCTGGGGCACTTAGTGCCATGGTCTGGTTGCTTGGCCAGGGCTGGGCGCCAGGCTGGGCTGGCTGAGCTTGGAGCTCTCTTCCAGCCTGCTTGATTCAATGATTTTAGCAATGCTGCAAAGGCTGGGCTGGGCCAGGGCAGAGGTGGCTGTGCAGGTGGCTGTGCAGGTGGCAGTGGTGAAGAACCACGGCAAGAAAAATGCCTCCTCTGAGCAGCAGAGCGGAGGGCAGAATGCAGCCCAAAGCCCAGGCTGTTTGTAACCATTTAATAGTGCACTTATGGAGTATATTCTGTACAGACATCTCTAGCAAGTTAAACATCTTCCTTTGCCTCCTGCAGCCCAGAGTCCTGTGGAGCACATTTACAATAGAAAACATAGTTGCTGAGGTACAAAACCCAGGAGAATATCTGAGGTATAAATACAGGTCTGTTTAAATAATCTTTACCATGCCTTACCTACGCCTGCCAGTACACCGTGGGCAGGATCCATGGTTACAAGGGGAGGCTATGTACAACACACAACTTTACAAAGTGAAGGCTGCTGGCTGCAGAGGAGCGTGGAAGGGTTCCCTGCCCAGGAGGAACACTTACTGCAAGGGCTACATTATTTGCCTGAATAAAAAAACGAACATCTTCATCCAAAAGCTTAAAATAATACTGACAATGGTAACAAAGTCTCAGTCAGAATTCCATCTTGCAACTCATTCACACCCCAGCCACAGAACACATCTATCACCAGCACTGCACCCTGACAGCAAAGCTTGCGGGAAGACACCTTCCAGAGGACCTCAGACTTAGAATCATAGAATCATAGAATGGTTTATGTTGGAAGGGACCTCAAGGATCATCCAGCTCCAACCCCCTGCCATAGGCAGGGACACCTCCCACTAGAGCAGGCTGCTCAAGGCCTCATCCAGCCTGGCCTTAAACGCCTCCAGGGAGGAAGCATCCACAACCTCCCTGGGGTTCTTCTAGTTCATGCCAGGGGGATGGATAGCCCACAGGGTTCAAAACCCAACAAGCCCCCTCCCCTCCCTCCTCACCTCTGCCCCAAAGCAGGACTCTCCAAGTCACTCCCAGCCAGGTTCTGTTGGTGTTAACGTGCAGCTTGTGGGCAAACAGAACAAGGAGGGGGAGCGGCAGAGCTCTGGAGGCTCTTCTTGGCCACCTCACCCCACCTGCTGCTGCAGGAGTTCTGCCACCTCTCAGCACCACAACTCCAGTGCTGAATTCTTCCTCCAGCTGTTAGGGTACAGTGAAATAGGAAAAGCTCCTTCAGACACTTGTAGTCAGTGCAGGTGGGAGTAAAGCAGCCACCACTTAGTGGCCAGTGCAGAGCTGCCGCTGCTGTCTCTGTGCTGCTGCGGGGACGCTTTGCTGCTCAGCTGCTGCGCTGCTCACAAGTGCTTCACACTTAACATTGCTACACGATGGCAAAGCACTCCCACACCACCACCTGGCTAAGGAGAGGGTGGCGAGCAGAGCAAGCCTCTAGTAACGCCTGCTTAGGGGTTTTAACGAGGTCAGAGCTGAGGAGAATGCAGAGGGGGGAGCATGGCTACTCCTGGTCCACGGGGCAGGCCCCCTCTAGGCTGGACTGCACCCAGCAAGCTCCGATCCATCCTGGCTGCCTATCAGTGTACCAGACACCTCTCGAGTTCCACTTCTGCTATCCTTTCAACCATGAACACACTCACTCACACCTGACTCTCTGTGCAAACCTTTCTCTGCTCGTCTCAGTGAGCACACATTGAAGAGTACCAACTACTCCAGTGGATACACCAGCCCCTCCCCCTGCTGCAGCTGCAGCCACTCGGCTCTGCACACCGAGCCAAGCACTGCAGCAGCAACCAGCAGCCTTCAGCGCCTTGCACACTCTAGGCTGCATTTAAAGCCTTCTGCTTCTCAGAAGCAATTCAAAGCATCTGTTTGAACCAGCTGTAGGACAAGACTTCCCTTTTGCACAGTCCTAGGGATTCCAGTCGCGGTCTACACTATAGACCCTACACAGACGGGAAGCAGCTTCGAGGGTGCGGCATTGCCGGAGTCCCACAGCAGTGCTCACGGAGTCCCACAGCCACGCTCTGCTGCTGCCATCCTGCCACGCCGTGGCCTGCAGCTGGCTCAGCAGCCTCGGCTCTGGGGACCGTCTGCGGCGCTGAGGTGTGGCGCTGGTGGCCGTTCCTCTTCAGCAGTCACCTGGATTTGACTTCCTTGCCCTCGGGACTCTGATGACTGAAGGAGTCTCGTATCTTAACCACTTCAGAGGCACACAAGTGTCCGAAAGCCTTGGTGTACCAGTCTGGCATGTGGCCCCTGGTGTGTGGAGAGAAGGCAAAGGTGAGCTAGGTGCCAGGAGCCCTGCCTGCTCTTAGTGCAAAACAGACACACACTCCCAGCTGCTTCAGTGCCCACCCAGGGTAACTCCTCCTTACTCCTTGTTGCCCAGCTCAGCATTAAGCCTTGCTTAAAACTATGTCTGCCTGCAGTAGGGAAGAGCCATGGAAGTTTTGTGATAACTTGGTCCTCTTTTTGACTAACTTAAACTGAATGTGTCCTTGTGAGCAAACACATCTGCCAGAGGAAGGGCCGGGATTATAGAGCACTAGAGGCTCCTGTGTCATCTGGTATAGGTGAGCCTGCTCTGGCAGGTGGGTTGGACTGGATGAGCTTTTGAGGTCACTTCCAGCCCCTGACATTCTGTGACTCTAATGCAACCAACCACAGCAGGGCCACAAAGATGCTGCAAGGGCTGGAGCAGCTCTGCTGTGAGCACAGGCTGAGGGAGCTGGGGGGGTGCAGCCTGCAGAGAAGGCTCCAGGGGCACCTCAGAGCTGCCTGCCAAGAGCTGAAGGCAGCCTGCAGGAAGGCTGCAGAGGGACTTTGCATCAGGGGCTCTAGAGACAGGCCAAGGGGCAATGGTTTGGAGCTGAGGCAGAGCAGGGTGAGAGTGGAGCTGAGGAAGGAGTTGTTGAGTGTGAGGGTGCTGAGAGTGTGGCCCAGGCTGCCCAGGGAGGCTGTGGCTGCCTCCTTGCTGGGGGTGCTGCAGGCCAGGCTGGATGAGGCCTTGAGCAGCTGAGTGTAGCTGAGAGGTGTCCCTGGGCATGGTGTGGAGGGTGGAGGCGATGAGCTCTGAGCTCCCTTCCAGCCTGAGCCACCCTAGGGTTCTATGATGATTCTGTGCTGCCAGATGTGCACTGGAGCCAGTTTCCTGTGGCACCTCAGAGTCAGGTGTGCATGCCCGTGCCAAGTGTGCTCCAGTGGCCAGGCTGTTGAGCTGCCTAAATTGTGCATTCAGTAGCTGGGAACTGCACCAGAAGAGTTAGCAGCACAGAATCCACACCTTAAATCAATCCTGCACATGTAGGTGAGTTTGGATTTTCCTGACCCGCAGGGCTCTATCAGGTACCGCGACAGCAGCACGTTGGCTCTGACACCTGCCAGCGGAGCACGCTCATGGTCCACTGAGGTTGCTAGAAGCACACAGGCTCCTTTGGGGAAGTTTGTCCTCCACGTCCTAAGGAACAAGACAAAAGCAGCCCAGTGTTTAACAAACTGTAAGTCAGACGCCTCGGGAGCCTTGCAGCGACGCAGCAGCGGAGGTTCACCCCGTGGCTCACATGCGCAGGCAGGGCACGCGTGGGATGCCACCAGCAGCACACGGCCTTACCTCAGGACCACGAAGTCCCTGGCTGGCTGAGGTGCCATGCTGTGCTGCACGTACTGGTAGATGTCTGTCTGGCTGTCCAGAGGCTCGATGACTTTGGAGTCTATGAGATCCTCATCCCAGAGGTGCTGCTCTTTCAGTAAGCGATTCAGAACATCCTCTGGCGGAGCAGGGATTTCGATGGAGGTTTTCCACAGCCGCAGGGGGGGACCCTCACAGACCTGGGGGAGTCAGCACAGGGCCCTCAGCTTGACTCTTCTTGAAACTTTGTTCTCACACTGGCTACTTACAGCAAATCCAGTGCACACCTCTCTATGACTGCGCCGCACTAAGCTTGTGCTAAGCTCAGCCTGGGCTGCTTTCGGAACAGCCAAAGGTACCCGCACGCTGCCTTCCAAATTATCAAGTTAGAGGCACCTTCTCCAGTGTGGGTCACTGTGAGATTGTGACAGTAAAGAGAAATAGCCAAATTCTCCAAGCTTATGTTTGAACACCTTGAAACACCTCTTTGGGCTACCTCTGAGCTGTGCAAGGCAGAAACTTTCTTCCCTCCTGCCTGCACAGTGGCAGTGCTCGGAGGCTTTGCCCACGGGTGAAGGTGTGCAAAACGCAGCACTGCCAACATTCCTGCCCAGAACACAGACCAGTGCCTGCTGGCTGGGCACTGCTGACAGACATGCTGCTCCCAGGCAGTCTGCAGCTCTGTCCTTCGATCCCTCGGCCAAGTGAAGGTGTGCACCGAGCCCCTTCCAACACCGCAAGACAAAAGCCTGCTGACGTTAGAGAAGAGCCAAGGCCAGCCTGTGGCGTGGGGGATGGGCTGCCTACCTTCTTGTAGGCCAGCTCGGCCTGCTCTGCGGTGGAGCAGCTGACCCAGCCTTTGAACTTCTCCTTCATCTCCTTGAGCAAGTCGTCCACGCAGTCCTGGAGGTAGCAGTGGTAGTCGGAGGGCTCCGTGCTGCTGCCGCCTCCCCGCAGCTCCTCCAGGCTGAGGGGCCGCAGGTCCTGCTCCGTGTATGAGTTCCGGCCCCTGCTCATTTCTTCGGGTATCTGAGGGGTGACAAGGGTGGAATCATCCTCCTGTACGCTCCCCAGACCAGAGGGCCAGCCTGGCAGCCACGGAAAGCCAAGCCCAGCACTCCCGGGCAGTGGGATGTCCACGTGCCAGGGCTGCAGGCTGGGATCTGGTCTAGCACAAAGGACTCCCTCACTGCGGGGCTGTCTGCACTTGTTCCTGTGGAGTGTCAGAGAATCATAGAGCAAAGCAGGCTGGAAGAGAGCTCCAAGCTCAGCCAGCCCAACCTAGCACCCAGCCCTGGCCAAGTAACCAGACCATGGCACTAAGTGCCCCAGCCAGGCTTGGCTTCAACACCTCCAGGCACGGCCACTCCACCACCTCCCTGGGCAGCCCATTCCAATGCCAATCACTCTCTCTGCCAACAACTTCCTCCTAACATCCAGCCTAGACCTGCCCTGGCACAGCTTCAGGCTGTGTCCCCTTGTTCAATCACTTGGCTTGTTCAATCTCATCCCATTGGCCTCTGCCCACCCACCCTTCAGCTCTGCAAACAGCTGCTTTACCTGGAAGAGCTTCTTGCACTCAGCAATCATATGAGCTAGCCCCTGGGTTGCAGCCAGATTTTCATTCAGGTCTTTCTGATCAGGCTTCCCCAGGCTTGGCTTCCTTTGCATCACCCTTCAGAGGGGAAAAGAGCACAGACAAAACCCAGTGATGTGATGCCCAGAAGAGAGATGCTTGCTAAGGGAACAGAGGGACTCCCAAACCCGCTGGTGATTCAGAGCAGCGCTGGACATGCTGGCACAGACTTACCATAGAATCACAGAATCAGTCAGAGTTGGAAGGGACCACAAGGAGCAGCCAGTTCCAACCCCCCTGCCATGCCCAGGGACACCCTACCCTAGAGCAGGCTGCACACAGCCTCAGCCAGCCTGGCCTTAAACACCTCCAGCCATGGGGTCTCAACCACCTCCCTGGGCAACCCCTGCCAGCCTCTCACCACTCTCATGCTGAACAGTTCCCTCCTCACCTCCAGCCTGACTCTCCCCACCTCCAGCTTTGCTCCATTCCCCCCACTCCTGCCACTCCCTGACAGCCTCAAAAGTCCCTCACCAGCTTTTTTGTAGCCCCCTTGAGATCCTGGAAGGCCACAAGAAGGTCATCTGGGAGCCTCCTCTTCTGCAGCCTGCACAGCTCCAACTCTTTCAGTCTGTGCTCACAGCAGAGCTGCTTCTCTTGCTGCTCTCTCTCCACTTTTCCTTTGGACACCCCCCCGAGCTTACTCCTTCTCCTGAGCTTGCTGATCTTTTAGCAAATCTCAGCTGCCTGCCTCCAGTGCCCCCTGAGGTGATGACTCCTGGCTGGGACAGTCCCAGACTGTGCCTGTTTCACATCACCACAGGCTGTGGTGCAGGAGCAGCAGCACAGGCCCTGCTCCCCAGAGACCTACCTTGGGGAAGAATTCTCCCTTTTGAGAGTGTTTAGGTGGAAGAGGGAAGGTGCCAAGCAGACGGCCAGGTTCGTTGGTGTCATCTGGTTCTCCTTCACTGCAGCTGTGACATCACTCAGGAAATAGAGGAGAATCTGAAGGACCTCCCTGTTCTCGTCGGGTAGAAGCATAATGGCAGCCTTGATGGCCTGGAGACGCTGATCCTTGGGCACATCTGCACGATATTAGCAGTTCTCTCATCAGCCCATTGATTTTCCACACACACAGCAGGAATCCATCCCAAAGCAAACTCCAGCTTCAAATATTTGCCTGGAGCTGGAAGTGCTCTGCTCTGGGAGGCACTGGCAGCGAACACCAGGCCATTTCTTTTTTAACCCACTGCTTTTAACTGCCCTCAGCTATTTCCTGCCTCAAGAAATGCAGGCGAGCAAGAAGCTGTGCCTAGGCCAGGGTTAATTTTAGAGCTCATTTCAACAGCTCCAGGCTGCTGCAGATGCACCAGGCCGAGAGAAGCCTGCAGTCAGGCAGTGAAGGAGCACACACGGTCCAGCCCAGTCCCAAATTCTTTGGCTTGCAAAGAAATTCATCCCCGAATAGGTGAGAGAATGCACTGAGTAGGCTGGCAGATCTGCTCAGCAGTGATGTCAGAGAGCAGCCAGGAAGTGCTTCAGCAAACACAGAGGCTCGCTTTACCCTGCAGCTCATGCAAAGGCATGCAGCAGAACAGGCAGGTCGGGGCTGTGCAGCCCCCTACCACCCACCGGCTCCTTGGTTACCAGCAACAAACAGCCCCTGGCACAGTGTCTTTAGGCAAGGCCCTCTCCTCCCAGCGTGAAGGGAACCAAGAACGAAATAACCCAGCCTAGATCTGCTGCTTCCACAGGGATTTCAACAGGCCAGCTCTGAAGGGACCGCCAGAGTCTGAGTGCTGCAGCATCTGCATCACCGACAGCACCGCAGCCGAGGGCATGGCTGGTGGCACACAGGGTGTAGCCAGGCACGGGCTGGTGTTGGCTTTGGGCTTCAGTGACTGTGTAAGGCCAGCAGGGGAGAATAGGAAGCGATTTCCAGCAGTACTCCACAGCTTGCCACACGCTGCCCTCCATCAGCTCACAGCACATCTAGGCCACAGACACAGCCGGCTGCGTAAGAGCGAAGCAAAGGCAAATGTCCTGTGCACAGAGGCCAAGTCTGCAGCTGCTCTGAGGCCTTTGCTTTGCACAGACACAGAGAATACTTCCCCACCACCTCCAGGCACTCCTCAGACCTACCACCTGTGAAAGGAAAGGAACAGAGACTTCTGCAGGGCTCTGCTGAGCTCTTCCTGCCACTAAACCCAAAGGGAGTTGCTGTTGAGGGTGCAAGCAAGTGGAGAGCCTGATTCATTTTCTCCACAAACCTTCCTGAGCATCCACAGACAAAAGCCCTGCATGCCTTGAAGGATGGCCTGGCTGGTTTGATTTTAAACCAGAACCTCCACCTGCACAGCTACCAAGGAAGTTCAGGAGCCTCTCTGTAGCCATCGGCATAAGGAAGGCACAAAAGAGAAGGGCTCCAAGAAGCTGTTTCTGCAATAAAGAACTCAAATACTGCCTCCAGTTCTGGTGTCCTCATTGCAAGGACACCAAAGCTGTTGGAACAAGTAGCTCAGGCTGGAAGGGAGCTCAGAGCTCATCCTCTCCACCCTCCATACTATGCCCAGGGACACCTCTCAGCTACACTCAGCTGCTCAAGGCCTCATCCAGCCTGGCCTGCAGCACCCCCAGCAAGGAGGCAGCCACAGCCTCCCTGGGCAGCCTGGGCCACACTCTCAGCACCCTCACACTCAACAACTCCTTCCTCAGCTCCACTCTAAGCCTGCTCTGCCTCAGCTCCAAACCATTGCCCCTTGGCCTGTCTCTAGAGCCCCTGATGCAAAGTCCCTCTGCAGCCTTCCTGCAGGCTGCCTTCAGCTCTTGGCAGGCAGCTCTGAGGTGCCCCTGGAGCCTTCTCCCCTGCAGGCTGCACCCCCCCAGCTCCCTCAGCCTGTGCTCACAGCAGAGCTGCTCCAGCCCTTGCAGCATCTTTGTGGCCTCCTCTGGCCTCCCTCCAGCAGCTCTGTGTCCTCCTTCTGCTGGGGGAAACTTTACAGCAAGGAGGATTTGGTTTTGTTCCCAAGGTAAGAGAGGAAAGTGACATGAAGAGAACTTGTACTATGAATGTCACTTAAGTCAAACAACAACAAATCCATCCCTTGGGAGGCAGCCTGTGAGAGCTGCAACAGGATCAGCACAGGCAACACATGTGGTACCCAGAGGAGCTGCATTAGAAAGTCCCACCCTCTGCCAGCAGCTAGAGAGAGGTCACCACTTACATTGGTAGATCTGTAAGAAGGTCTCAGAGAGCTTGTTGGTCATGAGGGGCTCCGGGAGGTCACGGAAGAACTGCTTCAGCATGTCTGCCACATCATAGGCAGACTGCCCCTCGTAGCTGGCACTGTCTGGGCAGTTCTCATTCATCTGGCGCAGAGCCTGAATCCTGGACTTGACTCCAGATTTCCTGAACAGCCCAACCTGAACAGACATGGAAAAGCAAACACATCTACAGTGTGCTCTTCAGCTCCCGGCCCGCGGGCCCTACACCGTGCCCTGCATCACCTACCTGGTTTGGCCTGGTCCTTTTGGCACTCTGACCCATGGCCAAATTACTGCAAGGCTTGGGGCACTGCATGCAGGTGAGGTGCAAGGCTGGGCTTGGGGTGCTGAGTGCAGGTGAGGTGCAAGGCTGGGCTTGGGGTGCTGTGTGCAGGTGAGACTGAAGGCTGGGCTTGGGGTGCTGTGTGCAGGTGAGACTGAAGGCTGGGCTTGGGGTGCTGAGTGCAGGTGAGATGAGAGCACAGCAAGACCCACCTGGTCCAGGCAGTGGTTGCGGAGGTAGCGCATGGCTTGCTGGATGCTCTGTGGCAGGGGCTGCCCGCTGCGCTGCACGTTGACTTGCAGTGGTACTCCAAACACATTCCTGTCTTTGTAATCTGGCACCTTAATCCTCTTCATAAATTTTGGTACTGCCCTATTTAAGCACAGGGAACAAAGAAGACACCTGAACCAAACTGCTGCTGAGCATCTGCCTTCTGTGTTTGCAGAGTTCAGCACTTCAGCAGTTTGAAAGGCACTGACAGCGTAAATCAGCTCCTCCCCACAGGGCTGGGGAAGGAGAGAGTGCAGAAAACAGCTTCTGTAAAAGACAGGCTTGGCACTAGGGCAGTGTGCTGCCCACAAGCACTACTCCATCAGCATTACTGGAGCAAGAGCTAGAGGCTAGAACTGCAGGGGCCAGCTTGAATTGCAGCAGAGTCAAGATCAGTGCTGCGGTCAGTGACCCCTTGTAGGGCTGCTCCCTGTGCTTTGGGAGAGATGGACATGCCAAAAATGAGCTTTTGTGTGGCAGATGCTTGCTCTGCAGAGTCCTCAGGCTGAGTCCACCACCCAGCAGTGTGCAGAACAGCAGGAGACTGATGTCATCCATTTGGGTTTGTAAGCTAAAAGCTTTGGCTCTATAAACAACCCCTCTGAGGGACTCTCCTCCTTGCGGGGCCAGTGGCTGTGTTACCCCCACCTCTCACTCCAGTTTCAGCAGGTGGCCTGTCCCTCTGTGGATGACTCCAAGCAGAAAAGTTACTTAATACCAAAGAATGATTTACCCCCAGGTCCTCAAGTGTAATGGCTTCATAAAGTGGGGGGGGGAAATAGCCTTTAAAATGGCCTTTAACATGAGCCTGCAGTGTGAGAGCAGCCCAGACAGCAACCCTGTGCTGGGCTGCAGCAAGAGCAGTGTGGGTAGCAGAGCAAGGGAGGGGATTCTGCCCCTTGGCTCTGCTCTCCTCACACCCCACCTGCAGTCCTGGGTGCAGTTCTGGAGCCCCCAGCACAAGCAGGACATGGAAGTGTTGGAGCCAGTCCAGAGGAGGCCACCAAGATGCTGCAGAGGGCTGCAGCAGCTCTACTCTGAGGACAGGCTGAGAGAGTTGGGGCTATGCAGCCTGCAGAAGAGAAGGCTTGGAGGAGACCTTGGAGTGGCCTTCCAGGATCTGAAAGGGGCTAGAGGAGGGCTGGGGAGGGACTATTGACAAGGTCTGGTAATGACAGGAGGAGGAGGAGGAGGAATGGGTTTGAACTGGCAAAAGGGAGATTGAAACTGGATGTTGGGAAAGGGTTCTTTGCAGTGAGGGTGGTGAGACACTGGCACAGGTTGGCCAGGGAGGGGGTGGAGCACAGAATCACCCAATGTGATCGAAGATTCTGTGCTCCACAACCTCCCTGGAGGGGTTCAAGGCCAGGTTGGATGAAGCCTTGAGTGACCTGTTCTAGTGGGAGGTGTCCCTGCCTATGGCAGAGGGTTGGAACTGGCTGAGCTTAGAGGTCCCTTCCAACCTAACCCATTCTCTGGTTCTATGAACGTGTGAAAACGTTGAGGAGATTTTCCTGAAGAGGGAGAGCAGCTCCTGCCCAGCACTGCCAGGCAGGGCACACAGCGTGAGATGGACTGCACATGTCAGTGCACAGCCCAGCTAGACGAGCAGTGCCCCAGGTTTACAGCTAACTGATCTGTCACACAGCACAGCAGGCCCAGTCTGTGTTGCCACACAGTTAGTGCAGGGCATCACTGACAGGTGCCTGGATAATAGCTGCTTTGTCAAGAGCCATGGCCATGGAATGTGAGCAAACACCCTGCGAGCTGCAGCGAGAATCCGAAGCACGCAGGGATAACTGCTCAGTGCTTATTCCTGTCTGTCAGAACAAACCGCTGCTGTATTTAGGAGGGCTGACATAGTAACAGCCTTTGAGCAGCAGGCACTTTGATGCTGAAGCTCAAAATACTCTCTATGAGTCCTGGGGAAAGGAAGAGGCTGGCCTGTGGTGGGGCAAAGAAAAGTCTTACTGCATCTCCTGCATCCTGAAGTTGCCCAGGCTGGACTGCAGATAAAACAATAAAGAAAAGCTTTTCTGTTTGATTCTCCTGCCAAAAAGGCTTCAGCTGGGTTACTGACACCTGGCCACGGCAGAAACTGCTGCCTGTGAGAAACTGCCATCACTCTTCCAACATTTCCACCCTTTGCCTTCAGCTAAGTAGATTTACAGACCTCTAAAGAAGGGAGAGAGGTTTTGGCTGGTGTGACCCTGGAATTGAAGGGAACTGACATTATTTAATGACATAGTTTTATAGAGAGAGAAACTAATGCAAGTAACTTAAATAAAGCAATCCTATTGACAAGGTGTTGTGATGGCAGGAGGAGGAGGAATGGGTTTAAACTGGCAGAGGGGAGATTCAAACTGGGTGTTAAGAAGGAGTCTTTTGCAGTGAGAGTGGTGAGACACTGGCACAGGTTGCCCAGGGAGGTTGTGGAGCACAAAATCTTTGATCACATTGAGGGATTCTGTGCTCCACAACCTCCCTGGAGGTGTTCAAGGCCAGGCTGAATGAGGCCTTGAGCGACTTGTTCTAGTGGGAGGTGTCCTTATGGCTGGGGGGTTGGAACTGTCTGAGCTTTGAGGTCCCTCCCAACCTAATCCATTGTGTTTCTGTGCGTTGTGAGGCAGGCTGCCTGCACGGGGCGCTGTGCCCTTACCAGCTGAAGCCGTGCTTGTTGGACGGGGTGTACTTCTCCAGCAGGGCAGTCAGCTTCAGCAGCGAGTACTTCTGCAGCAGGTTCATCTGTGCCACCGACTGGCAGTTGATCTGCAGCGACGCTGAGCTGAGGCTGGGCCGGTGAGAGCTCTGGAAGCTGTGCCACCTCAGCTTGTGCCTGCAGAGAAGATGGGGACAGAGCAAGGATCCGTCACTGGAAGGCCTCTGCAAGGTACCAGCAACCGACAAGCCTCCGAGGCTGCACAGGCAGCAGCTGCACCTTGCCTGCCTCACCCAGCGTGAGGCAGCCAACAGCGCTTCAGATGGCAACCTGTGCACGGCTCGGTGCCAGGCACAGCCTCCTGCCCTACCATGTACCCTCTGAGGGCTTCAGCACCCTTCCTCAGAAACCCTTTCATTATTAAGGCAGTGGGGATCAGAAAACTCCATGGAGAAAAAAAGGCCCCAAAGTTTTAAGACAAATCAAACGGGAACCAAGCACTTCCAGGAGTCCCACCGAGTCTGGCCAGGCAGCTGCCGGTGACTCAATGACAGCAGAAAGCAGACCCTGAATGATTGGCACTGATTTCAAAGGGAAGAAGGGAAACTAGGCCAGAAGGACTCACAACACCAAACGCAGTCACCCATCCCATGGCACAACCCCCAGCAGAAACTGGGAGGCCACTGGAGCTGCCCCAGTCCCCCTCTGTGCTACAGCAATTAAGGGATGCAAACGAGCCTCATCTTACTGCAGAGGTAATGCCCTTGTCTGCCCTAGGGAGCAGCCTGCTGCTGCCAGCTGGGGGCGCTCAAGGAGCCTAAAAGCCCCAAGGGGTCCTGCATGCTGCCACTCACCTGAGCACCCTGTCAGATCTGAGCACCCTGCCACAGACCGAACACACTGCCACAGACCCGAGCACCCTGCCACACGCCTGAGCACCCTGCCACACACCAAACACACTGCCACAGACCTGAGCACCCTGCCACAGGGCACACTGCCACAGGGCACACTGCCACACACCTGAGCACCCTGCCACACACCAAACACACTGCCACAGACCTGAGCACCCTGCCACACACCAAACATACTGCCACAGACCTGAGCACCCTGCCACAGACAGACCACACTGTCACAGACCTGAGCACCCTGCCACAGACAGACCACACTGTCACAGACCCGAGCACCCTGCCACAGACAGACCACACTGTCACAGACCCGAGCACCCTGCCACAGACAGACCACACTGCCACAGACCCGAGCACACTGTCACAGACAGACCACACTGTCACAGACCTGAGCACCCTGCCACAGACCTGAGCACCCTGATGTTCTTCCCCTAGCCAGCTTCTGTCCAACTTGAGGTCCTTCTCCCTCCCATGCAGCACTGCCCTCTGAAGCATCACCGCTGCTTACCGCTGCCTCAACACCGCTCCTGGTGCTGACTCGCTGAGTGTGCTGCTTCTCAGTGGCAGCTTGGCCCAAGCACACAAACACAGCCCCCAAGGGTGGGCATCCCTTGTGCTTAAGCCTAGCACAGGTACTGCCCTTGCCTGTGGCTGCGTTGGAAAGTGATGGGAACAGCACATTTGTGCTTCAAGGGCCACAGCTTCAACTGCACCTATGCTGTGGCTACTGCAGAGCCACTCAGACCGGAGCAGACCGCACTGTGGCCACCCCCGGTACTGACGCTGGTGATCTCACCTGCTGGACCGTGTCAGTGATGCGCCCACCCCAGAGTCTCTCCTGTCCGGCATCCCTGCAGACTCCTCCGTTTCGTTCAAAGAATTGCCTGTGCTGTCCAGGTCACTGGGGGTCATCCGATCGTTGTCCACATCCAGGTGGATCTGCTTTGGAGAGGAAGGACAGGGGGAGATGGAGTCGAGCGCCGAGTCGGAGTCGCCCTCGTCGGAGAACTTCTCGGACCACTGGTTCACTATCCTCTGCATGCCTTTGACGTGGTACAGGATGTCGTCCAGCTCTGGGAATATGTCCTCGTTTTCCAGGTCGGCCAGGTCGCTGGTGCTGGAGTAGAGGATGGAGCCGGGCACGTTGTCATAGATGCTGAGGCGGCTGCTGACCGAGCTGGAGGAGTTGCGCCTTTTGCCCACGCCCAGCTCTTTGGAGCTGTCCCCGCTGTTCTCCCTGCGCAGGCTGAGGTGGCCGTGCCCGTGGAAGCTCCCTGTCCTCCAGTTCACAGAGCTGCTGCCTTCGGTGGGGCTGAAGTTGCCGTTGGAGAGTGCCTTGGGAAAGGTGCCGGGCTTGTGGTCCTCGGGGATGAAGAAGACTGTGTCCTCCGCGAAGCCGCCCCGGTTCCGGAAGTTCTGCTCCAGCACGTCGCTGAAGGTGGACTGGTTGAAGGGGTCGAAGCCCTCCAGGTACATGCCCACCCTCTTGTTGTAGGTGCTGAGGCTGCGAGTGCGTGTGACGGGGCTGGGCGTGCTGACGGCGCTGCTGGTCTCAGACTGGCTGCTGCTGCTGCTGGTCTGAGTGGAATTGGAGACGCTCCTCTTCCGGACCATGGGCAGGCTGAGGTGATTGCCATTGAGGGCAGAAATCTCCACGCAGTTCAGTTGCTTCAGCTTGTCTTCATCCATGCTCTCCTGCAGGATGGGCCCACTAATGATGAGGCCGAGCTTTGAAGGAGCTTTGCTCTTGCTGTGGTGAGAGCTCTTGATTTTCAGGCTCTCCATTCTCTTGAGCAGGCTCTTGGCTTTGGACTTGGTGTTCTTCTCACTGGGCTTCGTGCCGAAGCTGAAGTTAGTCAGCTCCCTGGGCGAGGGCAAGCTGCTGAACGAGTCATCGTTGGCTGCCAAATTGCTGGATGAGCAAACACTCACCACCGAGTTGGTCCTGGTAGTGGAGGCCTCGCTCTGCAGGGTGGGCTGCTGGCTGCTGCTGCTGCTGAGGCTCAGAATGGAAGCCACCTCCTGGCGCTCGCTGAGGTCCGTCAGCACGCTCTCGCTGCTGGCCGCCGCGCTTAGCTGGGGAGCTTCGGGGCAGGGGGCAGGCAAGTCCTGTTTTGGAGGGAATACATCGAACTCTTCGAGCCTCGACCACCTCTTGCTGTCCCTCTGAAAAGTCCATTTGCCACTTATTGCACAAGGTTCATCTTCATCTGAGTCTTCACTCTGCAATGAAGAAGAAGGTTGAGAGCGCTGCTGGCAAGCTGCCCAGGCAGCAAAGGCACCTGCACGTAAAGACAATGCCCACTGCTTCAGGCACGGCCTTGCTCTTACTGAATTCAAACTAAGAAGAGTCTTCTGCTGCAGGGAGAGGAAGAGCAAGACCTGCAATGTGTGCAAATAGCGCAGTGTCCTGCATCTGGGTCAAGGCAATGCCAAGCACAACTCCAGGCTGGGCAGTGAGTGGCTGGAGAGCAGCCCTGAGGAGAGGGACTTGGGGGAGCTGGATGAGAAGCTCCACAGGAGCCAGCAGTGTGCACTTGCAGCCCAGAAAGCCAAGCAGAGCCTGGGCTGCAGCAGCAGAAGTGTGGCCAGCAGGGCCAGGGAGGGGATTCTCCCCCTCTGCTGTGCTCTGCTGAGACCCCACCTGGAGTACTGCATCCAGTTCTGGAGCCCCTGGGACAAGAGGGCTGTGGAGATGCTGGAGAGTGTCCAGAGCAGGGCCAGGAGGATGCTGAGAGGGCTGCAGCAGCTCTGCTGTGAGCANCAGCCTGCTCTAGGGTAGGGTGTCCCTGGGCATGGCAGGGGGGTTGGAACTGGCTGCTCCTTGTGGTGCCTTCCAGCCCTGACTGAACCTATGATCGTGTTCTGTCGTTCTGAGTTCAGGCCATAAAGCCCCTCGCAGGAGAGGATGAGGTGGGGCAGGCAATGTATTTTAACAGATTTTAAACACAGAGGATGGAACCTTCATAAAAAGCAACAAACACCACAAGCAGCTCTAAACTGCTCTCTCCTGAAAGCTCTCCTGTCCATAGGCTTCTAATGAATTGGTCACAGTGCAGAGCCCTCAGATCAGTGGAAATTCCTGGCATGCATAAAATGTTACAGTGAGTCAAAGAGGGGCTGGGGTCCCTCTGGAGGCTCTCCAGAGTTGCACTCTGTCGATAGTGGCTGTGTGTTTATACTCCTCTGTGCAACACTGAGATGCTTCTCCTGTGGTCTGAACTGCAGCAGCTTCATTCCTCACCCGTCTGGGGAGTCTGAACGGTCTAAGGAGATAGCAAGAGAGGCTCCCTCCCTGCGAGAGTGTGACGCCTCCAGGCTCCAGCCTGGGTCCGCTCTTCCTCCCACAGGCCAGCAGCTAACGTTTGAAGAATGTCCTGTGAAGTTTCTACTTCGGCCTCGCTTCAGGCAAGCTTTGACACTCACAGGTAGTGAGCAGCCTGAGCTCCCTGGCGCTACTGCACGTAGGGAAGGGGCCAATAACATCTCCCACGGTGATGGCTGATGAACGAGGAGAGCCTGGGGGCACAATCACGCCTACGCCGCTTACAGTCTCTTCATAGAAACCCTGAAAGGGAACGATCCCGGAGCTGACATCCTTAACGTTCCAAACATCTGGCAGAGCCATGTTACAAGAGTAAGCCCTCTGAAGGTGCACAAATCCCACCCCGAAGCAGCAGGCAAGCTCTGGTGTCCGGAGCAGCAAACACCAGTTGAGTTTACTTCATTCCTTCAGATGCTTTACACCGCACATGCGGGGCCCAGACTGCGGCTCTCCGCCCGGCAGGAACGCTCAGGTGGGCTGCCAGAGAAGCGGACAACTGCTGACACCCCGAGTGTGTTACGCAGGCACCTCCAGCTGCTGACCTGCCCTAGGCCTCTGGGGTTGGGTGTTCACCTTTTGCTGGGGGTTCCAGCGCATCTCATCAGCTCGGGAGGGTAAGAGAAACACCTCAGCCATTTTTGACAGCCAACACACCAGAGGCACAGAGCAAACATCGTTGTCTTTGTTCCCAGCTACTAGAAATGACTTCTGTTCATCACTCGGGTGAGAGCCTACCAGGACTGGCTTGCTTGTTGTGAGTTTTGAGGAGAGCAGTGATGGCCTGGCAGTGATGGCCTGGCAGTGAATGTGGCTTGACTGCATGAAAAGGAGCAGTTCAAGTGCCCTTCATTTGCAGAGAGAAGGAAAGTGATCTCTGTCAGCACAGCTTTTCCCTGTCTTCAAGAGCTCTGAAGGCTAAGCAGTGATTTGAATGAAGTCACAGCAGAAGGGAAGAGGATCCAAATCCATCTGCCAGAGCATGGGTGGTGAATGAAAGCCAGGAAGGGTAGGAACAAAAGGTAATGTCCAGCCTCTGGAAGATCCGGGGTTTGGAGCTGAGGAGGGGTCAGGGCTGGCCTCTAACAGCAACCCTGAGCATTCCGGTGCCAACAAGGCACAGGAACGAGAGAGGTCTTCTGGTGGTCATCAATGGCAATCCAGCTGCCTACCCTCACTGTCAAAGAGCTCCTGCATAGGCTGCCTCAGCGTTATCTTCTGGAGCTCGGATGCTGTTTCCAACATACCACAAACAGACAGGGACAGATGGGATTAATCCCTGGTAAACAACCTCAGAGCATTTGTATGCATTCTTGTCAGGGGCAGGGCAGCACTGCAGTGCCTTAGCTCAGTCCTCTTTATCTGCAGTTGTCATATCCCAGGGGACAGTATCAGCTACTGACCCCTCCTAGGACACACACATCGGTTTAATGCAGCTACTGAGCAGCACCTCAGTAGCCAAACCCTGCAGCTCAGCTTGCTGGTGGTGCTACCTCATGGAAATCAGACTGGGTGCTTTATATTTATCACCATGCTCCACAGGGATCCTGAAGATTCAGGAAACACTTTTCATTCCTGCTGAGCTGCCTGGAGACACCTGAGCTGTCTGAAAAGCTTTGCTTTGACACTGGGCTGTGCCTTTAGAAAGCGAGGGAGCAGAGTGGCCAGGCCTGCAAAGGGTTGGCTTGGCTTAGCACAGCCTAACTCAGCCTCTCTGCCTCCTAAATAACACAGTGCTAACGGAGGGCAAGGAGCCTCAGCTGAAGCTGGTGGCAGTGATGCCACTCTACCATTGATGTCAGCTCATCATGGCTGGTCAGCATGGCCTCCATAAAGGCTGCGCTTTGCAATCCTGCCCGGGGGCAGGGAAGGTGCTACAGAATGAGCAGCCTGACTGGCAGGCAGAGCAGACCAGTGCCTTTCAGACTGGGAGCAGCACCCTGGGCAGGAGTTTGCTAGGGGAATAACCTTCACTGCCTTCCTTGCCAGGCTCTCCTCAGGGGTTCCCCCAGCCTGCAGCTGAGTGCCCTGCTAGAGGTTTTTGCAGTGTTCTCACACAGTGCTGCAACAGAAGATGTTAGAGGCACTTACCCTTCTCCTGTGGGGACTAATTTCTAGCTTCATGACTGCACACTTGTTTAAAGTGTTCAAGCGCCTGCAAAGCAAAGGCAGCAGGGTAAGAGAGGCTCCAGCCGTCAGACACA
The DNA here is from genome assembly GCA_013400475.1 of Tricholaema leucomelas. Taxonomy (NCBI): domain Eukaryota; kingdom Metazoa; phylum Chordata; class Aves; order Piciformes; family Lybiidae; genus Tricholaema lacrymosa; species Tricholaema leucomelas. The sequence continues at coordinate 318,991 of WAAF01007957.1, forward strand.
GGCTGCTCCCCTTCAAAGGCTTCTCTGAAGGCTGCTTTGCATACAAAAAGCCACAAGCAGAGTTTCAATTAGAGCACTAATTATACTTAACCATTAACCCATTACAGTTGGCTGTGTTCTAACCTCAGAGGGAGAGGCAGATGCCTGCTTGGTCACAATTACCTGCATCCAAGTAAGGAGAAGTGGGTGGAAACTCAGAGTGAGCAGTGGAATTGTAATCACACCTGTTTGAAGAGCAGACATCCGCACCCCGAACCCATCCGCCTCAACCGACTGAAACCAACAGGAAGGCTTTCTTACCAGACACTGCACACAGGTCTGTTTGAGACACTGGACTGCCTAAGCTAAACCCTCCCAGAGCAGACTCCTTCTGCACTGATTAGTGCCTGCTTTGTTTCTGAACAATGAGTATTTTCCACTGGCTCTGGGGACAAGACAACTCCCCAGTTAAACAAAACCAAAACAACCCCCCCAAATCACAGACTTGATTCTGCCTTCCTAAAGGGCAAGTTTTATATACTTTAAAATGGACTGAAGTTTGAACACAAAGTGCTGTAGCCTCCTTGTGAGATGGCAGCAGATTGTATGCATACTTTGAAGTACTGTATCATAGAATCAAGCAGGGTGGAAGAGAGCTCCAAGCTCAGCCAGCCCAACCTAGCACCCAGCCCTGGCCAAGCAACCAGACCATGGCACTAAGTGCCCCAGCCAGGCTTGGCTTCAACACCTCCAGGCACGGCCACTCCACCACCTCCCTGGGCAGCCCATTCCAATGCCAATCACTCTCTCTGCCAACACCTTCTTCCTAACATCCAGCCTGAACCTGCCCTGGCACAACTTGAGAGTGAATGTCTGCAATCATCCCTCTGCTCCCTGAGGAGTTAATGACCTGGTAGGTACCCTCTAAAGAACAACAAATCTTTCTTCTCCCTCCTGCCCTAGAAGCTCACTGTGCAGGGCTGAGCAAAAGGCTTAGAGCAGAGCAAAACTTGGCACTGTTCAACACACAGCTCCATGGCAATTTGGGCACAGCTAAATGTGAGCTGCTTTGGTCTCCTGCCCCTCTCCCAGCCCTTGCCTCCCAGAAACTGCTCCAAGAACAATGCTGAGTTAGCATCTGCCCTGTTTAAAGGTGGTGAGGGAAATGCTGGCGCCATGGCAAGGCGAAAGGTGGCAGAGCATGGGCACGATGCAGAAGGCAGCAAGGCTAAAGCAGCAGCTTCAGGCAGTGAGAGCTTGGTGCCCTGTGCCTGCACTTCCACTCCCACTCCTGAGGCTTTTACTGTGGGGTTGGACGAGGAGACTACCTGAGCTGAAAGCCAATCTTTCAGTGCTTTGCTGGGTTGCATTTCTCTCAGGTCAGCTGCCCCAGCTGCCTGAACGGGCAGTGTGTGCAGGGAGGTGGGCAGAGGAGCAGAGCCAGCCCTGTCCTTCAGCCAGACCGCAGCCCAGCTCCACCAGGAGCAAAACTCAGCTTTAAAACCCCTCAGCAGCTCTGAAGGAAGCTGTACAATTTGCACATAATTCACCTGAGCTGAGTGCAAGGCAGACCTTGTACCAGCAGCTCTGCAGAGAACTGCTGCTGGTGCTCCGCATGGGCCTCTCCAGGCTGATGCCATTTGTAACCTGAACACAGAAAATGTGTGCTCAGTAAGAATTACTGCTCCCCTCTTTCCCTGAGCCTTTTATGCACAGGATTGGTTGCAGATGGTATTTACACAGGGCTTGATCCCGAAGCCATCAAAGAAAATGGAAAAGCTCCTACTGGTGCAAAAAAAAAAGGCAGTTTGATCTATAATTAGACCCAGCCACGAGACAGCAGAAAGGATGAGGAATAGAAGAATTGCCATGGGTCAGAGGGAAGGGCCGTGGCAGGTTAGCAAAGTTATCCAGATCTCACTACCCTCATCTCTGCCCTGACTTTCAAAGGCAGGGGGCTCAGTGCTGCTGGCTGCAGCTGCTGGGTAGCTGCACAAGTCCACTTTCAGAGGAGCTGTCTCTATGCTGCGGGTGAAGGGTGAACGTCCCAGCTACAACCGAAGTGGAACTGTGGGGTTTAGGAGGCCACACAGCAGCAAATGCCACCTCCCTCTTTAGCTCTAAAAGCAGTCTCCTCTCAAAGTCCTGCACCTCCAGAGCAGGGAATATTAAACTGCTCTCAGCTCCACATTGTGTAATAGTTTACAAATTTCACAGTGCTGCGACCTTTGACTCAGGCAGCCAGAAGTGAGCCCTGAATCCCTGCAGCAGGCTTTATCTAGCTCCAGCCTGTCTGACTGCTAATAAAGACGATCTCTGATTTCACAGAGATTACAGCCCCAGACCTTCCCCCTACTCCAATCAAACCCTGAAATCAGTGGAAAAGAGCAAAGACCTCTTTCCACAGAGGGTGTTTAAGTCTCCCAGCACACCTCAGAGGAGCGAGTCTGAAGGCAAGATAAGGTAACCCCCAAAGAGAGAGGTTAAATGCAATAGCAGCCAGGCCAGGAGAGGCTCTGTTACACATCTGAGATGATTTCATCACAAAACCAGTTTCCTTTTCAACCTAACTGCACTACAGCTTTGGTTACATGCACCACACATCCTGCTTTACCTTCTGCTCAGATTTGGCAGGGCTCACTTCCTTGAGGACACTGAGAACACAGTACACCAAGCAACGCTGCCTCCCTACCACACTGGTGGGCTGCAAAAAGCTAAGCCTACCAAGTGCCAGGTGAGAGTTACCCACACAACTGTCCTTAACCTTCACCTGTGCTTCACAGCACTCTGAAAGCATCTGAGCACACATTTGGGTCCTGGGGATCCTCTGATCACACTGATGCTCGTTAACGAATCACAGTTTTCCCTAATGGCTCTGAACCTTCTCCCTTGCTAAGTCCATTCCCAGGTATAAATCCAAGTTGTTTCCCTGCTGACACTCAGCAGGGCTGCCTCCTTCTTTAGCTGTGTCTTACTCTGCCCAAATCTGTCCCAGCAGTACCTCCATGAGGACAAGATGGGAGATGTGGGACCAGGCAGGACTGCTGCAGACAGCGTTCACAGCCACTCTCATCTGGCTATCTCAGGCTCAGTTTCTGCAGTGCCTCCTATCACTCTCTGCCACTCTCTGGCTGTCCAGACAACCAGGCAGTATTCCCCCCATCACTGAGGAATGCCTCGGAGCCACCCTCTCCAAATGCATCTTCACATCTAGATGGTATCTTACCCCTGTGGATCGTTACACCTCCAGGACCTCACTTTTCCTTGCCCTCCATGTACTCCTAACCCAGGCTCTCACCCTCCTTTGCCCTGACTCTGTAAAACCTTTCTTCCTGAGGGTGACCAGCACAATAGGACCTGCTTCTCAGTCCCAGCCTTCCAGCTGAGAGGGCCTCTATCTGCCCTAAGGCAATTGCACTGGAAGCCTGAACCTGCCCCACCCAGACACTGCAGGTTCTCTCCCAGAGAAGCAAGCAATGCATTCATCACTCCCAGTCTTCCCCTCAGACATGGCCAAAGTCCTTATGGCCTCAGTTCACAGCCTGAGCTTTTACCCAGGGCAGCCTGAAGACTTGCAGTCTGAGCACCTAACTTCACCTCGTTTATAAACTCAAATTCCCACCTACCATGGGAAGCCTTTCTTAGTCCAGAGCATCTAGTCTGCCACAGGCAGCTCCTGGCACAGCTGGCAGCTCATGGCTTGGGCAGAGTCACTCTGCTATGGTTCAAGAACTGGCTGAAGGGCCAGGACCAGAGAGGAATGGTGCCACATCCAGCTGGCAGCTGGCACTAGTGGTGTGCCCCAGGGATCAGTGCTGGGCACAGTCCTCTTCAACTACTTTACTGATGATCTGGACCAGGGGACTGAGTCCAGTGTCAGTGAGTTTGCAGATGACACCAAGCTAGGAGCAGCTGTGGAGCTGTTGGAGGGTAGCAGAGCCCTGCAGAGGGACCTGGCCAGGCTGGATGGGTGGGCAGAGGCCAAAGGGATGAGACTGAACAAGGCCAAGTGCAGGGTTCTGCACTTTGGCCACAACAACCCCAAGCAGCACTACAGGCTGGGGACAGAGTGGCTGAGAGCAGCCAGGCAGAGAGGGAGCTGGGGGTGCTGGGAGAGAGGAGCTGAAGAGGAGGCAGCAGTGCCCAGGTGGGCAGCAGAGCCAATGGCATCCTGGGCTGGCTCAGGAGCAGTGTGGGCAGCAGGACAAGGGAGGTTCTTCTGCCCCTGTGCTCAGCACTGCTCAGGCCACACCTTGAGTGCTGTGTCCAGTTCTGGGCTCCTCAATTGCAGAGAGATGTTGAGGTGCTGGAAGGTGTTGAGAGAAGGGCAGCAAGGCTGGGGAGGGGCCTGGAGCACAGCCCTGTGAGGAGAGGCTGAGGGAGCTGGGGGTGTGCAGCCTGCAGAAGAGGAGGCTCAGGGCAGACCTCATTGCTGTCTGCAGCTCCCTGCAGGGAGGCTGTAGCCAGGTGGGGTTGGGCTCTGCTGCCAGGCAGCCAGCAACAGAAGAAGGGGACACAGCCTGAAGCTGTGCCAGGGCAGGTCTAGGCTGGATGTGAGGAGGAAGTTGTTGTCAGAGAGAGTGATTGGCATTGGAATGGTCTGCCCAGGGAGGTGGTGGAGTGGCCGTGCCTGGAGGTGTTGAAGCCAAGCCTGGCTGGGGCACTTAGTGCCATGGTCTGGTTGCTTGGCCAGGGCTGGGTGCTAGGTTGGGCTGGCTGAGCTTGGAGCTCTCTTCCAACCTGCCTGATTCTATGTTTCTCTTCTGTGACTTTCACAGGTAGAAACATTCTGCTACCTTTTCTTCCCGTGTGAACAAACCACCCCAGGCTGAAAGCATTCCCTGATGCTTTGACTGTGTTTTGTTTTCTTGGCACGGGCAGGCCATGCTCCCAGGAACCAGCACTTACTGCCAGCACTGTGCTTGCTCTTCAGCCACTTCTCAAGCTCCAGGGCACACAGAGAAGCAGAGCAAGGAACACTTTTGAACATGGATGAACAGCATCTGAGTAGGGCAAACCTTGAGTGTGAAGGCAGCACTAGTGAGATTTTCCCCCTCCAACGACTGGGCAGCAAAGCTGTTTTCTTAGCCTGAAAATCCTGCAAATGCTTCTGGAGAACTTCACATTCCAGAGCTTCTCCTTCCCTTCCAAGTATGGCAGCGGTGGCATGAGCACACTGCACAGCTAACCCCTTTCTTAAGAGGGTTTTGTAATCCATCAGCATCGCTGACAGTGCAGTGTCATGCAGAGTGTCTAACAGCATTCATCTGCAGGCCCTTTGGGAAGCTGCCAGGCTGAGGGAGAGGGGTAGAAAGCTGCACTGCCTTCCAGGCAGCAGCAGACAGGAGAAGCAAAGGCCTTTCTTCTGCCATGTAAGACTGACAGCAGGGGAGGTGACCGCCGTCGGGGCACACATGTAAGTGTAACAGGTGTCAGGTGAGGCTCCTGCAACCACTTGGATGACAAAATCGGTAGTGCTGAGCCTGTGGCTCTGCAGGAACATCCTGCCACACACCAGCAAGTCTTGCCTGCTCCTTTTCTCCACCATCCCTTCTCCTGCCACACACCAGCAAGTCTTGCCTGCTCCTTTTCTCCACCATCCCTTCTCCTGCCACACACCAGCAAGTCTTGCCTGCTCCTTTTCTCCACCATCCCTTCTCCTGCCACACACCAGCAAGTGTTCCTCGCTCCTTAGCCCAGTCCCTGCTCCCAGGGAAGAGGGCAGGCTGACAGAGCCTAATGCAATGTGGCTTGCACCTACCTGCACAAGGCCTCAATAGCATCTCTGTCCAGGAAGTCATGCTCACGCTTGACCAGGGCGATGTCGATTGGGAAAAGGAGATCTGCAGGAACAGGGACAGAAGGAATCACAATGAGCCTCACCTCCAGCAGTCACTCGTTCCAGAACAACCACCTGCCTCCAGCTGACCTCACCACTGTGCCCATGCCTGGTACTCCTCAGGCAAGCTGAGGATGTCAAGCTGATGTCATTTACCTGGAGCTGAGCAAGGCCTCTGACACTGTCCTGCACCACATCCTGGTCTCCAGGGTGGTGACAGATGGTTTGAGGGGTGGGCCATGAGATGGATAAAGAACTGGCTTGATGGCTGCACCCAAAGAGTGGCTGTCAATGGCTCCATGGCCAAGTGGAGTCCCTCAGGGATCAGTCCTGGGACCAGCCTTGTCAACACCTTTGTGGGTGCCATGCACAGAGGCACTGAGAGCAGCCTCAGCAAGTTTGCTGCCCACACCAAGCTGTGTGGTGCAGCAGCCAGGCTGGAGGGCAGGGATCCATCCAGAGGGACCTGGACAGGCTGCAGAGGTGGGCACAAGCCAACCTCAGGAGGTTCAACAAGACCAAGGGCAAGGTCCTGCATCTGGGTCTGGGCAATGCCAAGCACAACTCCAGGCTGGGCAGTGAGTGGCTGGAGAGCAGCCCTGAGGAGAGGGACTTGGGGGTGCTGCTGGAGGAGAAGCTCAACAGGAGCCAGCAGTGTGCACTTGCAGCCCAGAAAGCCAAGCAGAGCCTGGGCTGCAGCAGCAGAAGTGTGGCCAGCAGGGCCAGGGAGGGGATTCTCCCCCTCTGCTCTGCTCTGCTGAGACCCCACCTGGAGTACTGCATCCAGTTCTGGAGCCCCTGGGACAAGAGGGCTGTGGAGATGCTGGAGAGTGTCCAGAGCAGGGCCAGGAGGATGCTGAGAGGGCTGCAGCAGCTCTGCTGTGAGCACAGACTGAAAGAGTTGGGGCTGTGCAGGCTGGAGCAGAGGAGGCTCCCAGGTGACCTTCTTGTGGCCTTCCAGGATCTGAAGGGGGCTACAAAAAAGCTGGGGAGGGACTTTTGAGGCTGTCAGGGAGTGGCAGGAGTGGGGGGAATGGAGCAAAGCTGGAGGTGGGGAGAGTGAGGCTGGAGGTGAGGAGGAAGTTGTTGAGCATGAGAGTGGTGAGAGCCTGGCAGGGGTTGCCCAGGGAGGTGGTTGAGGCCCCATGGCTGGAGGTGTTTCAGGCCAGGCTGGCTGAGGCTGTGGGCAGCCTGCTCTAGGGTATGGCAGGGGGTTGGAACTGGCTGCTCCTTGTGGTTCCTTCCAACCCTGACTCTATGACTGATTCCATGATTCTCAGCTCAGGCTACACCTCATCCTCCAGCGATGCTTCCTCTTCAGGTGAGGTTTCTGTTGTGCTGCTCTGGTCACTGAACTCATATGCAAAGGGGAGGAATAGTAAATAAGCACAGCAGAGATGAAACAGTGGGCAAGGGGCAAATGGCAGCTCTCAGCTCAACCCCAGGCACAGAGACTGACTGTGGCTGGCTTTATTTAACACATACAACCCCCCCCCAAGTGCCAGCATCTCACACGCAAAGGAAAGAGGGTCAGCAGCCCCCAGATCGCTGGGAAAGCATGAAGCAAGGAGCTCCTTGGCTGCCACTCCAGCGCCTTGGAAGTCTGACATTGTTACAGCACTAATGAGCTACGGCCTGAAATGAAAGCAAGCCAAGCTGCAGGCAGACCACGCTGCCCCCTGCCCGGGGGAGATTATTTAGGTAAACAACTGACAGAGTGAGGAGGAGGAAACAGTGCTGACAGGGAGCTCTAAATTTACTACAGCTCCAAGGCTGCAACCACATATATGTATTATTTGCTGTCCTCCACAGATTCCTGACTGTCAGAGAGGTCCTGATCTGGCATTCCTTGCACAGCCCAAACTCCCACCGCAGCCACCGGGTGCTAAGGGCACACAGCAAACCAAGGAGAAGCCCTGCACGTCCTGCAGGAGCTGCAAGCAGCCCTCCTGGTCCAAGTAGTCTGTCTGCAAAACACTTGTGGAGCGTGGGAAGGAAGGAGCTGCCATGCTGAACAGCAGGGGCCTGCTGGGGACTGGGCACAGGCAGCTGTTGTGCTGGGTTCTCTGGACCAACAGATCATCTCCCCAGTGAACTGCTGGTGCTGATCTTGCCTCAGGCATAAATACTGATGCCATAGCCTGCAAAGCACAAGGAATTCTGTCAATTCCATGGGAAGCAGCTGGCCAGGACTCACTGGTTAATCTGCACTGAATGCATACTGAGTGGGATCATAGAACCAAGTCGGTTGGAAGAAACCTCCAAGCTCATCCAATCCAACCTAGCACCCAGCCCTGGCCAATCAACTTCCTCCTCACATCCAGCCTAGACCTGCCCTGGCACAGCTTCAGGCTGTGTCCCCTTCTTCTGTTGCTGGCTGCCTGGCAGCAGAGCCCAACCCCACCTGGCTACAGCCTCCCTGCAGGGAGCTGCAGACAGCAATGAGCTCTGCCCTGAGCCTCCTCTTCTGCAGGCTGCACACCCCCAGCTCCCTCAGCCTCTCCTCACAGGGCTGTGCTCCAGGCCCCTCCCCAGCCTTGCTGCCCTTCTCTCAACACCTTCCAGCACCTCAACATCTCTCTGCAATGGAGGAGCCCACAACTGGACACAGCACTCCAGGGGTGTCCTGAGCAGTGCTGAGCACAGGGGCAGAAGAACCTCCCTTGTCCTGCTGCCCACACTGCTCCTGAGCCAGCCCAGGATGCCATTGGCTCTGCTGCCCACCTGGGCACTGCTGCCTCCTCTTCAGCTCCTCTCTCCCAGCACCCCCAGCTCCCTCTCTGGCCACTCCCACTCTGTCCCCAGCCTGTAGTGCTGCTTGGGGTTCTTGTGGCCAAAGTGCAGAACTCTGCACTTGGCCTTGTTCAGTCTCATCCCATTGGCCTCTGCCCACCCATCCAGCCTGGCCAGGTCCCTCTGCAGGGCTCTGCTACCCTCCAACAGCTCCACAGCTGCTCCTAGCTTGGTGTCATCTTGGTTCACTCCACCAAGGTGAGTTCTGAGGCAGCTTGTACTAGATCCAATTCATTCATAGTTCTCCCCTTCACCAACTGAGGTCCAAGGTGCAAGTAAAGAGACTGAGAACATTCAGCTGGTATTTGTCACCAGTGCTGCCGTAACTGCTGACAAAGTTGGTTCCTTAGAAAGGCCAAAAGAAGCCTGATGGAAGAACTCAACTGGGAGGTGTCTTGGAAGAAGTCAACAGTCTGCAGGAGTCCTCTTTTTGTGCTAGGCTTAATTTATGATGCAGCTGTTCTTGTTGCTGCTGGGGCTAGCCAAGAACAAGGCTACACTGTCCAGGTATGGAGTCCAGCGCAGAGCCCCCAAGCTGCTGCAGGCAGTGAACATCTCCTGTGAGGCCAGGCTGAGGCAGCTGGGGCTGGCATCTGGCAGCAGAGCAGCCTGAGGGCTGCCCTCAGTGCTGTGCTAAAGATGTGCAGGGCAGTGTGGGCAGGACGCAGCCAGGCTCTGCTAAGGGCTGGCCAAGGGCAGCACAAGGGGCACTGGGGGCAAGCTGCAGCAGAGGAGGTGCCAGGGGAACAGGAGGGGAAACTTTGTCCCTGTGAGGGTGCCAGAGCCCTGGAGCAGGCTGCCCAGAGAGGTTGTGGAGTCTCCTGCTCTGGAGACTTTCCAGCCCCCCTGGCTGTGTTCCTGTGTGCCCTGCCCTGGCTGCTCCTGCTCTGGCAGGGGATTGGGCTGGATGATCTCTGGAGGTGCCTTCCAACCCCTAACATTCTGTGCTTCTGTGATATGAAACCCACAAGCCCACGTATCCAGTTGAGAGTCTTCTCCTTAGACTCAACCAATACTGGAAGTACAGTGCCAGCTCTGCATCCCAGGAGAATCTTAGCTTTTATATTAGCGAAAAAACCCAAACCACCAAAGACATGAAAAAAAAGAAGAGAAACAATAAAAGGAAATTTAATTTCTGAACAGGCAGAGCAAAGTTTTGCCAAGTGGAGCTTTTGAAAGTGCTGTTATCATCTCTTATTGCCAACGCAGCTGCAAATCTAAGCTCAAGAGCTGGTTTTGCGAGGAGGTCAGCTCAGCATTTGCTGTCATTTCCAGCAGTTACCCGCTGTAAATAATGAGCTTGCTCTGCTCCTTCCTACCAGCAGCAGCTGGAGTTTGTTTTGCAGAAGAAGAAGAGGCAGAGATAAGAGTGCCTAATTTCACCAGAAATATAAAAGCAGAAGAGGCAGATAAGAGTTCATAATTGCACTACAAAGCAAAGTCAGCCTAAGTGGCGTGGGAGGGGAATTCTGAGCAGCAACATACATACAAAACCCAGGACGTCGCACTTGAAGCAACCCTCTGCGTGCTCATCCGCCTCAGAGGGCAAGAGCTGCACGCCAGAACCGCAAGCTGCAGTAGGTTAGAGGGGCAGTGAAGGGAGTCTTCACGGAGCAAAACCACTGTAAAACCAGGCACACACAGTGTGTCCCTGCCGCGGAAGGCGGAGGCAGTGCAGGGTGCAGCAGCTCTCCGGGCAGCTGGGGATCATCTATGCAGCAATGGCCTCTAGGTTCTTTTTGCTCTTCGTAGGGTTTAAACCCCCTGGCCACCAGGGAAAGGGCTAAAGGCTGATAGTGCTCCAGCCAGATGAAGCCCTCCCTGGAGAAACTAAGGGTCATAGAATCAGGCAGGGCTGGAAGGGATCACAAGGATCAGCCAGTGCCACCCCCCCTGCCATGCCCAGGGACACCCTACCCTACAGCAGGCTGCACACAGCCTCAGCCAGCCTGGCCTTAAACACCTCCAGCCATGGGGCCTCAACCACCTCCCTGGGCAACCCATTCCAGCCTCTCACCACTCTCATGCTCAACAACTTCCTCCTCACCTCCAGCCTGACTCTCCCCACCTCCAGCTTTGCTCCATTCCCCCCACTCCTGGCACTCTCTGACAGCCTCAGAAGTCCCTCCCCAGCTTTTTTGTAGCCCCCTGAAACAAATCTGAAAATCCAGGAGTGCCTCAGAGCCTCACTGGGTTTGGTACATTTCTGCAGGTGGCAGGTAGCAAAGCACAGCCCAGTAGTCTCCTAGGAGCCACCTCACACACTGGCACTTCAGTTGGGCTCCTGAACCTGACTTAGTGGTGAACATTACACCTTATTGTCCAAACACTGCCAGGACATGGCTGACTTGCAGGCTCCGGTGCCTACCTTCGTAGAGCTGTGCGTACTGTGGGAAGCCAGCAGCCCGCAGCCAGTCACAAGCTTCCTTGGCCTCGATTTCTGGAAGAGAGCAGAAATGAGACAGCCTCCATCAGTGGTCTGCAAAGCAACACCTTCTACTGTTCTTGTTACAGAGCAAGCACAGAGGTATTCAGTGACTTTGAACTGAGACAGGGTTTGCTTTTCTTCCCCTGACCAAATGCGTCTCGGGCCGGGAAGCCACTGGTGGTCACCTGCCGTTTGTCAGCAGCGCAGCGCCTTGGAAGTTCAGAGGCACAGCTGAAGAGCACAGGAGCTATGGGTTACTCTGCACCAGGAAAACCAGCGCTGCAGTCAGCATTTGTGCACAAACCTTCTGCTCCTCTGGGCACGACGATTTCGTCTGGACCACGATTCCCAGCGGAGCTGCGCAGATAGCACCGACAGCCTCCAGCCCAGCCGCAGCCGACACAGCGTACAGCGGCTCGCTGGGCACCGATCTAGTGCCCACAAGAACCCAGCGTCACTGCAGGCCTTCAGGGCATTCCTTGGTGTGCCAAAGGAAATCGGGGCACTTTCTCACACTGCCCAGAGCAGGCTGCTGCAAAACGAACTGGCTCCTACACAGCCACGACACCGACGGGCTGGAGGCCTTCTGAGCATGGGCAGGGAGGCTGTGCATAAGCGAGGCATGAAGCCCAGGCATGCACCCAGCTGTTCCCTGCTCCCAGCAGAAATAAAGCAGGCATCATCACAGAACCAAGCAGGTTGGAAGAGACCTCCAAGTCCAACCTAGCCCTGTCCAATCAACCAGAGCATGGCACTCAGTGCCCCATCCAGTCTGGGCTGCAAGTGCACACTGATGGCTCACACTGAGGTCCTCATCCACCAGCACCCCCAAGTCCTTTTCTCCAGGGTTGATCTGAAGCCAGGCACTGCCCAGCTTGTATTGGTGCCTGGGGTTACCCTGGCCCACATGCAGGACCCTGCCCTTGGTCTTAGAATAACAAGTAGGTTGGAAGAGAGCTCCAAGTTCAGCCAGCCCAACCTAGCACCCAGCCCTGGCCAAGCAACCAGACCATGGCACTAAGTGCCCCAGCCAGGCTTGGCTTCAACACCTCCAGGCACGGCCACTCCACCACCTCCCTGGGCAGCCCATTCCAATGCCAATCACTCTCTCTGCCAACAACTTCCTCCTCACATCCAGCCTAGACCTGCCCTGGCACAGCTTCAGGCTGTGTCCCCTTCTTCTGTTGCTGGCTGCCTGGCAGCAGAGCCCAATCCTTCAGGGAGCTGCAGACAGCAATGAGCTCTGCCCTGAGCCTCCTCTTCTGCAGGCTGGACACCCCCAGCTCCCTCCCTCCTCACAGGGCTGTGCTCCAGGTGCCCTTCTCTGGACACCTTCCAGCACCTCAACATCTCTCTCGAACCAGACCAGGAGAATGGAAGGTGCTCAGGGTACTCTGAGTGCTCAGGACACAGACTGCATTTGCTTTCTCCTCCTAAAAACTCAGGGAAGTGCTACTGGGATCGTGCAGCTGCCTGAGCAGCCAGCAAGCAGCCAGAAACCCTTCAGGTTCATCTGGCTTTGATTACATTCACTGCTCCTAACGGAGCAGCAAAGAAAAGCCTCATTATGTACACCTCAGTAGACAGCTTTGCCACCTACTTGGAGAGGATCCGATGGGTGCCTGCTGCAGGAACCACGTGCAAAGGGTTCTGCTCAGCATCGCTCCCGACGCGAGTGACTGCATATAGGGCAGTGAAGAGCCAAACATAACAAGGAAAGCATCTGAAGATTTTGGCACCTTTTGAAATACCCCCAGAGAGCTCTAGGCACACAATTAAAAGCAAATGAAAAGCAGACACCTTTCAGCTTCTCTAAAAGGACAGCAACCCCCCTCTGATCTTCCAAACGGCTACCACAGGGTTAAAGTCCTTCTGCTTTGCCCGGCTACTTAGCTAAGATACATACCCAAACCAAGGGGTTAAAGTGAGCCAAAGCACAACATTCCAGATAAACAAACAGCTAAAACTCCACTCTGGCTGAAGTCAGGACAAGCAGGCGTTTGTGCAACTTGTGTTTGCTTCACCTTTGGGCTGTGGCCCACATGAGTGCAAGCACGTACGGACCTATTGACTCAGCTATTCATCAAGGAAAGGCATTCTCCACTTGCCGCTGCAAGCCACTGCCAAACTTGGCTTGAAGCAGCATTTTTAGTTTAGTTATCCTACAGAAATGCAAGGGAAAGTTGATCAAGAAGGGAGATCAATCATGGAGAATGCATCTCAAAGTTGCACTGCTAAAGCAAGAACCAACAACAGGGTACTGCCATCTCAGCAGCAATGGAAATACCACAGCAAAACAAGACCTGCAATTAAAGAGTCCTTAAAATGCACTTTCTTGGGAGGCTCATCCTGTAGAAGTGTCTGGATTGAAGGAGAATTTAGCTTGATTTAAAACTGGAGAAAGAAGAAGATCCCTGACAACAAATACTTATCTGAAGTGCAGGTAGGTGCCTGCAGTGCAGTTAAAATTTGTGTCAGATTCCTGCTACTGCAGTGGCTCTGAAATGCACAAGTCCTCGTGCACGGGTCCCGTAGTGAGCACACCCAGGTGCCTGGCCTGGAAAGGATTTCTAGAGCTAGAATATGATGAATGTGCATTGAATTGCCTCTTTTTTAAGGCTCTCTGCAGAAGCTTTGTGTACCTCTTCTGCAAGTACATATGCCAGTGGTGGGGAGGTCAGGCTTTACAGGCAGCCAGGTGTCGGATGCTTTTGGGATCTTAGAGCATATTTGCTTTCAAAATAGCTCTGAGCATCCCCCAGGAAGTCAAGGTAAGCAATGGAACCCCTGAGGGGCCACTGGCTGGCTCCAGAACTGCAGAGCACCTGCTCCCTCGCCAGCCCCCGCAGACGCCAAGGGCTGGGGGCAGCACAGCACCAAGGCTGTCATGGGCCCCGCTTCCATCTCAAGCGTTTTGGCAAAGTCTTGAGGCTCTGGCCTCAAGTCCCTGGGAGGGTGCTGGGTTTGGAGAGCTGTCTCGAGGAAGGGGCCAGGGCAGTTCCCTAGAGGCAGAGCTCTCCATGTCACCTGCATTCACACAAAGCATGTGTCACAGGAGGTACGGGAGGGGGTACAGGTGGCAGAGAGGAGGTAGGAGCTAAAGAAGCAGCTTCTGGCCTGCTCCTAGACAGTACCCATGTGTTGTGACTGGACAAACAGCACTGTCCTCCCCAGCTCAGCTTCCCCAGCCTGCCCCTGCAGGTTGCTGAGGAGCAGACCTGTGTGTGACATTCAGGCGGACCAAAAGCCAGCCCAGGGGGCAGAAGGCTGAGCACACAGGAAAGCATCCTCACAGGAGAGGGACAAATTTAAACGGCTGAAAGCTTTCAGAGGTGAAAAGTTCATTACCACAACTTCACCGATCTGCCTTTGAGAATAAAATGCAGGAAGTAAAGCTGAGCTTTTGGACAAATCATCTGCACTACCCTAGAGGAGAAAGCTCATTCCTACACTCCCCAAGCTCCAGCTTTGCTTCCAGCTCTGCAGCACCAGCCCTGGGTCGCTCGGTTTGCCAATTGCCAGCCACAGTTCCATATCCATCTGGACATGGAATTATGAGCAAGTCCTTGTCATCTGCATCAGTGGCAACTGGGATAAGGAGGGACAAAAGAGGGAAGAACAGAGATAAAAAAATCAGATTTTCCCACTAAGAAGTTTCAGAAGGAGCCCAGAAGCTTTTGCTCGGTCCCTAGGGGACCTGGGCTAGAGATCATTACCCCAGTGATCAACTCACTGCTAAACACAGCATCTGCTGGGGCCAGCTGAGAGCCACAGGGAGCAAAGGGGCTCGCAGGGGGTTTGGGACTGGCTGATCCTTGTGGTCCCTTCCAACCCTGACTGATTCTATGCCAGTTCAGACCTTTACAGCAAGCTGCAGTCCAGTGGGCACTGCACTGCGGGCAAGAAACAGAGAGGCAGCTTTTCAGATGCATCTCCTGTGCCTTCCCCCAGCCGCAGGAGGCTCTTGTACAAAAGAACCTCTGGCAAGAATGAATTTGTGCTGTTCTTTCTAAATGTCCTGACGCACAACAAAACCTCTCAGAAAGTAAAACAGAACAAAGCAAAAATACCTACACCCCCCCAAGTAAAAAAGAGTACAATGAGGGCTTTATTCTTAGCGTGGCATAAGCAAACAGCAGGCAAATGTGTTAAAGAGGAAACAGGAAATTTTTATTGGGAACAGCTTTATTTGTTAGTCCATGGCACAAAGCAGGCCTCCATCCTCAAACCAAGGGTAGGAGTCCCTTTTGTGCGTGGCTGGGAGTCGTTAGTCCTTATTTACCCACTTCCTGGGGGGTTAGGACGACCCAATTCTTCCCCAGCACGGTAAGCTCAAACGGAAGCCTCTAAGACCTTTCTTGTTTAGCCCTGCTTAATCTTGGGCCACAGCTCTACAAGTCTGCAAAGTTAAAATTCCATGGGACAAGGAAAAGAAATCTCAGTTCACAGCTTGTGACAAGGCAAGGGCAGAAGGGAGAACCCACAGACAGAATCCAGCAGGTTGGAAGAGAGCTCCAAGCTCAGCCAGCCCAACCTAGCACCCAGCCCTGGCCAAGCAACCAGACCATGGCACTAAGTGCCCCAGCCAGGCTTGGCTTCAACACCTCCAGGCCACTCCACCACCTCCCTGGGCAGCCCATTCCAATGCCAATCACTCTCTCTGCCAACAACTTCCTCCTCACATCCAGCCTAGACCTGCCCTGGCACAGCTTGAGGCTGTGTCCCCTTCTTCTGTTGCTGGCTGCCTGGCAGCAGAGCCCAACCCCACCTGGCTACAGCCTCCCTGCAGGGAGCTGCAGACAGCAATGAGCTCTGCCCTGAGCCTCCTCTTCTGCAGGCTGCACACCCCCAGCTCCCTCAGCCTCTCCTCACAGGGCTGTGCTCCAGGCTTCCCACCAGCTGCCTTCAGTCTTTAGCTGGAGGATACCTTCCCTCCTATATAATAATAAACCAAGTAACGTCCTTTCAGGAAAAAGAACAATCATCATGGCAGTCTGGTGGCAGCAGCAAGCTCATTTGCTTTCCTCCTTCCTGCCTTTTGCCTTCTAGCAGACAACTGAGGCAGCAGTTGTTTGGGGTCCTACAGACAAAGTGCTAAGCAGATGTACCCTTGTACAGCCATGCACCAGCTCCATTTTCACCTAGGTGCTAAGCATCCTTCTCCCAAGCAGATGGTTGCCTCTTGCTTTTAGAGCCGTGTTAGCACCCTGCACATCAGCTCCACTCCCCTCACCTTTTGGCTGTGTGAAGAGAGCAGACTGAAAAGCTGCAGTGCAACAGCTCACAGCAGTGCTGCTGCAAGGTCACTGCAGCAGAGAGGAGCCTTGCTGGGGCAGGTCTGCTCCAATGTCATGCCATAAACAGGGTTTGGGGGGGTGGGGTTCTGCTTGGGTTTCGTTTTGGACCATTCCATTCCACTATTTTAATTCTGGAGTCCTGGGTGCAGTTCTGCAGCCCCCAGCACAAGCAGGACATGGAAGTGTTGGAGCCAGTCCAGAGGAGGCCACCAAGATGCTGAGAGGGCTGCAGCAGCTCTGCTCTGAGCACAGGCTGAGAGAGTTGGGGCTCTGCAGCCTGGAGAAGAGAAGGCTTCCAGGAGACCTTGGAGTGGCCTTGCAGGATCTGAAAGGGGCTCCAGGAGGGCTGGGGAGGGACTACTGACAAGGTCTGGTAGTGACAGGAGGAGGAGGAGGAGGAATGGGTTTGAACTGGCAGAAGGGAGATTGGAACTGGATGTTAGGAAAGGGTTCTTTGGAGTGAGGGTGGTGAGACACTGGCACAGGTTGTGGAGCACAAAATCACCCAAGGTAATCAAAGATCACATTGCTGCTTCTGTGCTCCACAACCTCCCTGGAGGTGTTTAAGGCCAGGTTGGATGAGTCCTTGAGGGACATGTTCTAGTGGGAGGTGTCCCTGGCTATGCAGGGGGAGCTGAAGGTCCCTTCCAGCCTAAACCATTCTATGGTTCATCAGAAATGAAAACATAAAAGCTAGAAAGCTGCAGATAACCCCCCAGGGGCACTGGCTTGCAGGAGAGCCTCTGCCATCAGCGCTGGGGAGGAGCCTGCTGGCTCCTCAGGGGACGCAGACAGCTCCATGAACCACCTGCGGAGCTGGAGCACAAAGAGGATTGTTTCCACGCGGGGCTGGTGCTCCAGGTTAGTGGCTGCAAAGAGGTCTGCACGCTCAGGGGTTTGTCCTCCTACTCTGTGTCAGCAGTTACCTGTCCCTAAGCATCACATCCCTCTGGTGCTTTGCAAACCGTGTCCAACTCCAGGACACTGTCCTGAGCTGTCAGGAATCTTGACATCATTCAGGACTGCATTTTTAAGAGCAGCTGTGGTCTATGTGAGAAATATCTTCTCTGGATAGAATTCCACTGCCCAAGAACAAGTAACCATTTTCCCAAGTGCTTGAATTACATCCCCGGCGCAGGAGTTGTGGTTTCAACACTAGACTTGGTCACACTATCCAAGAGCTCAGCCTACAGGAGCAGGGATGTGAAATCTGAGACAAACCAAGAAGAAACCTGCCCCATGGTAGCTGCCTACCAATCAGCAGGCCAGGCCCCAAAAATGGTAACTCAGGATCACAGATGTCAGGGGCTGGAAGGGACCCAAAGAGCTCATCAAGTCCAACCCCCCTGCCAGAGCAGGACCACACAATCTAGCTCAGGGCACACAGGAACACATCCAGACAGGCCTGGAAAGGCTCCAGAGAAGGAGACTCCACAACCTCTCTGGGCAGCCTGTGCCAGGGCTCTGGGACCCTTCCAGTCAAGAATTTCCCCCTTGTATTGAGCTGGAACCTCCTGTGCTGCAGCTTCCATCCATTGCTGCTTGTCCTACCCCAGGGAGCAGTGAGCAGAGCCTGTCCCCCCCTCCTGACCCCCAGCCCTCAGAGATTTATAGACATTGATTAGATCCCCTCTCAGTCTTCTCTTCTCCAGACCAAGCAGCCCCAGGTCCCTCAGCAGGCAGTGCTGCACTCTCCTCATCATCCTCATAGCCCTCTCTTGGACTCTCTCCAGCAGATCCCTGTCCCTCTGAAACTGAAGGCAGTGCTCAAGATGAGGTCTCACCGGGGCAGAGCAGAGGGGCAGGAGAAGCTCCTTTGATCTGCTGGACACACTCTGCTTAATGCCCCCCAGGACCCCAATGGCCTCTTGGCCCCCAGGGCACATTGCTGCCCCATGGATGTTCTCCCCCAGCACTGCCAGGTCCCTCTCCTTGGGCCTGCTCTCCAGCAGTCACCTCCCAGGCTGTGCTGCTGCAGTTTACTACTCCTGCCCAGGTGCAGGACTCAGCTGTATGCAGTGCCATGTGCTGCAGCTCCCTAAAGCTGGGCCAGCAGGAGACTCTCAGAGTTGGCCTGCCCTGTGTCCACTGCCCTGCACGGGTTGCACTTTGAAGATAGGCAACTGCAGCTTGAAAAGAATTCAGTTCCTTCCCACAAGTCTGTTTTTCCCTCAAACCCATCGAGTTTAATGCTCCCTAGGCAGGATCCTCAGTGCTCCACACCTTTCAAGGGAGCAGCACATGAAAGGACCAAAGGAAGCAGAAATGCAGTTGCTGAAGAGCAGCATTTGATAAGGCTGATGGCCTCAGACAGCTGCTGCCTCTGTCACTGCATGGGCAGCCACCGAGTGCCAGAGGCTCTGCACATGCCATGAACAGCTCTTGCCAAGGCTCTGCCTCATTTGGAATCTCCTCCTATTCTAAGTGTACAACCATGCACAGCTGGCCTCAAACATTTAATCCCAGACATTCAGCCCAGGAAGGATTCATTTCTGGATGAACCAGGAGTCCAAGAGAACAGGAACCATGGAACAGAACCATAGAACCACAGAATCAGGCAGGTTGGAAGAGACCTCCAAGCTCAGCCAGCCCAACCTAGCACCCAGCCCCGGCCAATCAACCAGACCATGGCACTAAGTGCCCCAGCCAGGCTTGGCTTCAACACCTCCAGGGATGGTGACTCAGACCCCTCCCCAGCCTTGCTGCCCTTCTCTCAACACCTCAACATCTCTCTTGAATTGAGGAGCCCAGAACTGGACACAGCACTCAAAGTGTGGCCTGAGCAAAGTGTGGCTTTGGAACTGAGGGCAGCCCAGCAGGTTTTGAAATGAAAGCTAAGGACCTTCCCAAGAGAGTCCCAACCTCCTTTCACCATTGAACTGCATCTTAAATTCTCCATCAGCAATTGCTTTTTGGGTCATGCTCCTCTGTTTCACTGCTTCCATTGACCTTCCACAGGCAAATGGTGACTCTAGGAGCTTCCTGCTGCCTCTGCTTCAACACTCAGTTCATGCAACCACAGATCTGCTCAGGCTGGAAGGGAGCTCAGAGCTCATCCCCTCCAACCTCCACACCATGCCCAGGGAACCTCTCAGCTACACTCAGCTGCTCAAGGCCTCATCCAGCCTGGCCTGCAGCACCCCCAGCAAGGAGGCAGCCACAGCCTCCCTGGGCAGCCTGGGCCACACTCTCAGCATCCTCACACTCAACAACTCCTTCCTCAGCTCCAAACCATTGCCCCTTGGGCTGTCTCTAGACCCCCTGATGTGAAGGCCCTCTGCAGCCTTCCTTCAGGGGACCAACTCAAGCTGATGCAGATGCATGCACAACTGAAAGAAAGTATTTGTTACCCAAAATGTTTGGGGAGGAAATAAAAACAGAAGGTCTTGAATGAAACAAGCTCTGACCCCAAAGGCATACACTGTGCTCTAGGCAGAAAAAACTGGAAAGAAGTGCATCTGGGGACTGTTGCTCAAACATCTGTCAGCTCTGGGGTGGTGCTGAGTGCTCCTCATGTTCCTGCTGGGGTGGTGCAGAGTGCCCCTCGTGTTAGAGTGACTGCCCATTGGAATGGGCTGCCCAGGAAGGTGGTGGAGGCCCCATCCGTGGAGCTGTTTAAGAGGAGGCTGAATGAGGCACTTCATGCCAGGGGGTAATTAGTGAGAAGGTGTTAGGTGATAGGTTGGACTCCATGATCCTAGAGGTCTTTTCTAACCTGGCTGATCCTGTGCTCCTGCTGGGGTGGTGCTGAGTGCCCCTCGCATGAGAGTGACTGCCCATTGGAATGGGCTGCCCAGGGAGGTGGTGGAGTCCCCATCCCTGCTGAGTGTGCCTGGTGGTCCTGCTGGCTTTGGGCTCAACAGGGCCCTGGCTCCTTCGAGCCACAGAGCCTTGCAGCAGGACAGTAACTGTGCTGCTGCTGGTATGTACAAACCACAGGCCACAGGGAGAAGAAGCAGAGTATGTCTGGAATTTGTGTGGGAACAGGCGAAGCAGTAAGGAAACAGATGTGGAAGATCATATATTGATATTCTCTCTGAAAAGAGAGAAGGGATCAGGAAGCTTGGGCAGAGTTGTTTGGCTCTGTTGGGTTTCTGTCGGCAGAGCTTTTGGAAGCAGCAAGCAGCTTATTTCCACTGCTGGAAGCTGAGGTTTGTTTGCTCCTTTACTGATGAAATCTAACTAAGAGCACCTATGAGATGTGACTTGCCTGCAAGTGTCCAGAGGTGCATGCTGGCAGGACACAGCTGCCCTCCCTGCAGCCTGTACCAGGTTACACAATCCAGCAGCTTTAATTGCTCACCACCAATCCTCTTGGCCAGCAGAGCAAACACAATGCTGCTTTTGTGAACCAACATCTCATTAGCTTCAAGCTCCTTTCCATAGTCTTTGGCATATTGAAATCGCTTCCAAAGACCTTCAGCTCCAGACACAGGAAGAGAAGCAGCATTTCTGGACAATGCTGGACGTGGTCACTCATCGAGTCAGGCTTGCTGAAGTCAAGGGGAGCCTCCATGAGCTTTGGAGGAGTTCAGCCCCTCTCAGCACAAGCCCACGGGGCTCAAAAAGCCAGAAGCACTCTTGCTCAGGAAGAAAGGGGATTGTTTTCCCAGCTCCCCTCATTGTTTTGATGAAAAAGGAGTAAATTTAAATGAGACTTCTACTTTCTCCTGCTCAGTCGTGCTGCAAGCCCCCTCCCAGGCACTGGGCATGGCCCAGGTTTTCACCAGAGCACAGGGAAGGGCAGTGCCTGGCAGCAGGGCTGCAGAGAGTCAGACAGCCATAGAATGGTTTGAGTTGGGAAGGACCTTCAAAATCATCCAGTTCCAACTCTCTGCCATGGGCAAGGACATCTCCTACCAGGCCCAGCTGCTCAAGGCCCCATCCCGCCTGGCTCTGAACACTTCCAGGCTTGCAGCCTCCACAGCCTCTCTGGCCAACCTGTCCCAGTGCCTCATGACCCTCATGGGGAAGACTTCGTGCCCAGTGTCCAATCTATATGCAGCTTCTTCTAGCTGAAGCCATGAGGCCTTGTTCTGTCACTCCATGCAGCCAGTCTCTCTCCTGCCCCCCTGCAGCCCTCCTTTCTAACACTGGAAGGCTGAGTGGGCACAAATGCTATGCCCAGAGCATGCCCTGCCTGACAAGAGGTCCTTACCTCTGTCAAGAGGACCTGGAGCTACTCTTATGCTCCAAAAGCATCAAATCAGCACCACTTGAAGATTCAGCAGAGGGGTACTGAATGTTCCCCTTACTTCTGCCAAACACCTCCCTATAAGCTCTGCAGCAGACTGCAGTTACAGCTTACTCCTCAACTACCGAGTCCAGTTGTGGGCTCCTCCATTGCAGAGAGATGTTGAGGTGCTGGAAGGTGTTGAGAGAAGGGCAGCAAGGCTGGGGAGGGGCCTGGAGCACAGCCCTGTGAGGAGAGGCTGAGGGAGCTGGGGGTGTGCAGCCTGCAGAAGAGGAGGCTCAGGGCAGAGCTCATTGCTGTCTGCAGCTGCCTGCAGGGAGGCTGTAGCCAGCTGGGGTTGGGCTCTGCTGCCAGGCAACCAGCACCAGAAGAAGGGGACACAGCCTGAAGCTGTGGCAGGGCAGGTCTAGGCTGGATGTGAGGAGGAAGTTGTTGGCAGAGAGAGTGATTGGCATTGGAATGGGCTGCCCAGGGAGGTGGTGGAGTGGCTGTGCCTGGAGGTGTTGAAGCCAAGCCTGGCTGGGGCACTTAGTGCCATGGTCTGGTTGCTTGGCCAGGGCTGGGTGCTAGGTTGGGCTGGCTGAGCTTGGAGCTCTCTTCCAGCCTGCTTGGTTCTAAGATACTTTCACGGTGTTAAACACGCTTCCCACTGCCTAGAGGGAGCTGCAATGCTTCCTGGCTCGTTAGGAAGTCGTGGGAAGTGTGCTCCAGGACACACAGAAGCACCACAGCTCCCAGTTTACACTGAGAACCAGCATCATAACTGATTTCCCGGTGGGGTTTGCATTTTGAGCATGTACAGGATTAACACACATAAAAAGCAAGGTATTGTGAAGTTAAAAACCAACAGGCAGGCAGAAAACTAAAGCTCCATGTGGCAGTTTTCCTGCCAAAGAATGATTCTTTCCATAGATCAAGGATGGGCTTCTCCTGCTCCTTAAGAAGGTGCACAGATGAAGAGGAACAAGACATCAAGTGACTTTGTCCTGGAGGTCCCGTGTACCCCAGAAATGTCCTCTCCCTCTGTGGTTTGAATGGGAGAGGAAAAAGGCGCGAACAGAGCTGTTTCTCCCTCCCTGCCCTGCAGGCGTGAAGGGGGGAGCAGGGGGGACCCTTACGGCACGAGGAGTGCCCCGTGCCGGGCCCGCGCTGCACTCGGCTGAGGATTGGCTGTGAGCTGTTCGCGCCTAGGCAGTGGTAACGGCTCTGTGTCTAGGAAAGGGTATAAATATCGAGGGGTTCCCGCCTTGGGGTGCTCCC
>WAAF01007957.1:341851-417173 GCA_013400475.1 Tricholaema leucomelas
CCTTCTTTTCAAGCCAGCTGTCGTGAGTAGCCTAGGCTCAGCCTATTTTGATAGTGGGGAACGCTATATATATTTATTAGCACAAATCCTTTTCCAATTACTGACTTAAAATTAGTCAAGTTTACCTGTGCATCCTATTGTGTAGATATTCTCCAACAACCAAAAAGAACCTGCTAATTAAATATAAATTATCTTCTGTATATAGTTTTGGGGGCGGGTTTTTTGGGAAATAAAATAACTCTATTTTTATAAATTCCTGACTCGGCCACATTAATTCCTGCCTCCATAACAGACTTAAAAGCCCCTGAGAAGTAATTGGGCACGTGGGTTATTTATCTGGCCTGATTAACACAGGGTGGTCTTGGAGGGGGATTATTTGGGGCAGAGAAAGCAGTTAGTCAAATCCTCTCAAGGAGGTCATGTTGACAGATTCCAGAGAGAGAAAAGGATCCTCCTCCAAAGACCAGGAAACAGAAGATGACTTTAACCTTCTCTCCTCTCAGAGATGACTTGATTAGGATGACCTCTGAGTAAATACTGAAGGGCAAATATTAACCATTGCCACTCCCAAGTTTCTCCCACTGCACCCTGCCTGCGAGCCTCTCACCAAGCTGCGGAGGGAGGCAGAAGTGAGGGTCCAGAGCGCACCCAAAGTCTAGGTTACCTGCCGAGACCTGGGAAACAGGGCTGGGGTAAGAACTGATCTGTCTCTGTTCAAACAGAAGCAAGCAGATTTTACACACAGTTCTTGCCAGTTAAGCTTTGCCCTCAAAACCATCCACACACGGAGAGCTGCATGGACGAAAGACAATCTTGCACCATAACCGCTTCGCGCTCGCTTGACCGATCAGTCGGGTCCCAGCCGGCCCTGCACGGCACAGCGCAGAGAGAGCAGGCCATGGGGCTTTGGAGCCGGCCCAGAGAAGGGCAACAAGGCTGCTGAGGGCATCATATGAGGAGCAGCTCAGGGAGCTGGGTTGCTCAGTCTGGATAAGAGAAGGCTGAGGAGAGATCTTACTGCTCTGTACAGCTACCCGAGAGGAGGCTGGAGTGGGCTGGTGTTGGTCTCTCCTGCCAAGCAACCAGCGATAGGGTGAGAGGCAATGGGTTTGAGCTGTGCCAGGGCAGGTTCAGCCTGGACATGAGCTAAAACTTCTCCAGTGAGAGAGTGGTGAGGAGTTGGAGCAGGCTGCCCAGGGAGATGGTGGAGTCAGCATCCCTGGAGGTGTTCAGGAAGTGGTGGAGCTTCAAGACATGGCTTAGTGGTCATGGTAGTTGGCTTATGGCTGGAGTGGATGATCTTAAAGGTCTTTCCCAGCCCTAACTCTATGAAAACACCAGTGGCAGTGAAACAGCCCAGCATGAAGCCTTTCATGAAATCACAGAACCAAGCAGGCTGGAAGAGACCTCCAAGCTCAGCCAGCCCAATCTAGCACCCAGCCCTGCCCAACCAACCAGACCATGGCACTAAGTGCCCCAGCCAGGCTTGGCTTCAACACCTCCAGGCACAGCCACTCCACCACCTCCCTGGGCAGCCCATTCCAATGCCAATCACTCTCTCTGCCAACAACTTCCTCCTNAAGAACCTCCCTTGTCCTGCTGCCCACACTGCTCCTGAGCCAGCCCAGGCTGCCATTGGCTCTGCTGCCCACCTGGGCACACTGCTGCCTCATCAGAACTGAAGATGCCAAAGGCTTCCTCAAAACCAAATATTACCACAAACTGTCTACTTCCAATACTCCAGCCAGCTGCAGTACTTGCCTGTCACCTTGCACACTTGGTAAAGCTCAAGTGCTGGACCTGATGGCCACAGCCTGAGAGAAAGGTCCAAATGCAGTGGAGACATAGCAGAGCTGCCAAGGGAAGCAGAGTGTGCAAGGAAAGCAGAGAAGGGGAAAGAGAGGAGGAAGCTCTGCACTGCCAAGTTTATTGTACCTTACAGTGCACAGGAGATCTGCTCCCAGAGACACATGCAGAGGGCCCACGGAAGGGTGGCCAGCACAGCATCCAGTTCTGGGGGTGCACAGAGCCACAGAAGGAAGATCCCAAAAGGCAAGAATGCAGAGAGGCAGAGTTTGCTTACTCCTGGGTAAGGGACTTTGCCCACTGCTGGCTTCAGACAAAGCTCTTCTTGCATCTCCTCGGGGAGCTCTTTGAGGAGAGGAGCATTTGAGTGACTCAGACAAACACAGGATAAATATAACCAGGTCTGAGCAATTTTGCAGCATTTTGGACTTTAAATAAATGTCCCCAGTCATAAGTGAGTCACCACATTGTGGCTTCAGCCGGAGAGAGGCCAGATCAGAGTTTTCCCTGCTCCAGCCTCACTGAGCACTGTCCCTACCAAGGGGAACACACACTAGACAGTGTTTATCTGCCCAAAGAGCCATGCTCCCCAGGCTCTTCTCCAGGCACTGATGCACTGGGGAAAGGCAGGCAGTGTCACCTGGAGCCTGCAGACACTGGAATGCAAGCCAGCTGTCTAAGGCGTTACTGACTTTGCCTCCACTTCTGCCAGTGGTACCGAACTGGCAGGCCTGGTGGCTTCAACAGGATGTTGGGCAGGATGGGGCAGTCCTTGGTGTCAGCAAGCATGGCAGACTAGTGAAGAGGACCAGAAAGCTCCAGCCACAGCCCAGCCCCATGCCCTTTCCATGACATCTCCTGTGAGGCCAGGCTGAGGCAGCTGAGGCTGGCAGCAGAGCAGCCTGAGGGCTGCCCTCAGTGCTGTGCTAAAGATGTGCAGGGCAGTGTGGGCAGGACGCAGCCAGGCTCTGCTAAGGGCTGGCCAAGGGCAGCACAAGGGGCACTGGGGGCAAGCTGCAGCAGAGGAGGTGCCAGGGGAACAGGAGGGGAAACTTTGTCCCTGTGAGGGTGCCAGAGCCCTGGAGCAGGCTGCCCCGAGAGGTTGTGGAGTCTCCTGCTCTGGAGACTTTCCAAACCCCCCTGATTGTGTTCCTGTGTGCCCTGCCCTGGTAGGGGGTTGGACTGGATGATCTCTGGAGGTCCCTTCCAACCCCTAACATTCTGTCATTCTGAGACTTGCTCATCACTGCTTGAAGACAGACTTAAAACAGGAGAAAGGGGGAAAATAGAAAACAAAAAGGCAAAAAGACACAATGTGAGGAAAAAAAAACCTCTGGAAACCAAAACCTATGTGCAAGATAATCTCGCTGCCCTACACCAGTCAGAACCACTGGCAGCACAGGTTCAAGAAATAGGCCTAGGAAGTGCTGACCTTACCAGAATTCCTGGATTCCTACGCTCACTGCATCACCAGAGGATACCAGAACCATAGAATCACAGAATCAGTCAGAGCTGGAAGGGATCTCAAGGATTATCCAGCTCTAACCTCCCTGCCATGGGCAGGGACACCTCACACTAGATCAGGCTGGCCACAGCCTCAGCCAGCCTGGCCTGAAACACCTCCAGCCATGGGGCCTCAACCACCTCCCTGGGCAACCCCTGCCAGGCTCTCACCACTCTCATGCTCAACAACTTCCTCCTCACCTCCAGCCTCACTCTCCCCACCTCCAGCTTTGCTCCATTCCCCCCACTCCTGCCACTCCCTGGCAGCCTAAAAAGTCCCTCCCCAGCTTTCTTGTAGCCCCCTTCAGATCCTGGAAGGCCACAAGAAGGTCACCTGGGAGCCTTCTCCTCTCCAGACTGAACAGCCCCAGGTCCCTCAGTCTGTGCTCACAGCAGTGCAACTCCAGACCTCTGCTCATCCTCAAGGCCCTTCTCTGGACACCTTCCAGCTCCTCTATATCCCTCATGTCCCAGCGGCTCCAGCACTGGATGCAGTACTCCTACCGTGGGATTCATTTGCCCTGCACCCCCCCAGACGGGACTGCAAGCAGAGCCAGCTGGTACCAGAGGCAGCTGTGTGAATTAGAGGGCACCATCTCTGGGCACCGCAGATCACCCAGGGCTCCATCTCCACAGTCGGCACAAGGAGGAAGGGGAAACATCTGAAGTTATTTTTATTTCCCAAAGTCTTCTGGCCACACTGAATGAATGCTAGGGTGGGTCTGGCATTGTTTGAAACGTGTCAGGCTCCTTTTGCATAGCCTCATTTCCTTCCTCCTGTTGCTAGGAAGGACAGTTCAGCATGAAAAGTGCTTGTTTACAGTACAGGACCATCCTGGGAAGCACACGAGTTCCCCTCCCCCATCTCTTTTAACCAGCCGAGGGTGCAGTTGTGTTGATGCCGAAGCCAACGGCACAGCTCCAGTCAGAGGGGAACTGGCGAAGCCTGAAGCTCTCAAGAAGCCCAAACATAACATATTGTGGTACTCTGACCAGAAAAAAACCCAAACTACTCGATTCTGCACACTGCATCTCTATAAATATTTGCAGAGCTCAGACATTCTCATGCCGCAGACAAACCCTTGCCTAGAGTGCAATTCATCAGAGGAACCAGAAAAGTAAAACCGAGTCCTCTCCTGTCTCCTTCTAGGAATCCCACGATAAACATCTCAGCCGAGCTCAGAACAACTGCAGCGCCTTCTTCCTGCCCCTGCCAGAGGCAACACGCACAGGGTGCTCCGGAGCTCTCGTGTCTAGCACCAATCTTTCTGGCCCAGCGAGGGCAGCTGCAGAACTCTCTGGGAAGACCCTAACCAACATCCCAGACTGACTCTGCACAGCTGAGGTTTTGAAGCTCAAATAAAAGCACAAGATGTATTCCTGCTTCTAACCGTCGCTCAGAGACGCAATTTAACAGCAGCTCCTTGGTCTTTGAAACAATGCAGCTACACTTCCTTCTGACCAAAACAAGTCATCGGTCAACAAACCAAGCTGCTGCAAAAGAAGACGGGGATCAGGCAGTCAGAGGTAGCTCCAAACGCACTGACTTCTGTGAACTTACAGCAGATGAAAGGAATCACCTCAAAGCACCAACTACATCCTCTGTTCTGCAATCAAAGAATCTCAGCCCTAATCAGGATCCCACAGGCAAGCTGAAGTAGTAACTCAAAACCATCTGCAGACGTAGAACCCATTTTGTGGCCACCTCAACCTCTCTCTTTTTCTGCTGCTTCTAACTGAAACTGCAGATCAGGATGTCCTACAGGGCACCAGTTAGGATACCTGGAAGAGACGAAGGCAGCTGCACCTGTGCAAGCAACAGACCTAGCCTAACACCATCTGGCAACCAGACAGATGCTGGATCAGTCTGGCACCGATCTGTTGGTAGCTTCGTGCTGAGGGGCTCTTATGAAATCTGCTTGTCTATCCTCTTCACTAAGTTCACTACTAATAGCCTTAAAAACCTAACCTGATTTTGCTCCTGGGAGCTTTGTCATCAGGACAGGACAATTCAAACAGATCACACTTAACCCTGGGAGAAAATGAAAGCATCTCCAATTGATAACTAAGATAAAAATCACATTCCTCAGCCTTTCAATTCACCTGAGTTAAGTACACACCACACAGAAACGTTGGACCCAGTTTAAATGCAGCTATTTCACCACGACTTTAATTTTCCCACAGAAAACAGGGGAATAAGAAAAACGGCGGCGGCGGCGGGGGGGGAATGTACCAGCAGTAAGTGCCCTTGAGTAAGCAGAGCTCATTAGGCTAATGGCCACACATCACTCAACACCTTCCCAGCGGTGGTGGAACTAAGTCACCGCTGGTTGTTGGCAAAACAGGAGAGGGTGGCAGGGAACCTAAAGCTGCCCGGCTGCAGAACAGCATCGCTTTTCTGTGAGCCTGGAGAAGGGGCCGAGGGGGAGAGTCCCGACTGGCAGGAGGTGCTGCTCCTCCGCCGGGATCAAAGCCACCGGGGGGGGCGGGGGTGACATCAGGGCCGGCCACCGCCGCACGGAGTGGGGGAAGCCACCGGGCTCCTGGAGGCCATCGGGCTAATTACCGACAACTTCAAAAGAAACCTGACGGCTCCTGTCTGAAAAGGGCTCCCGGGGGGGAGGAAGAGAAGAAAAAAAACTAAACAAACAAAAAGAGAGGGGAAAAAATGGGGAGAGGGGAAGAGATAAGAAACCAAACAAACCAACCAAAGAACCCCAAACCACCAAAAGAGAAGCGCTGGGCCACGGTGCCCTCTAGAGCCGCCGCATGCTCCGCGCCGCTCCGCGCCTTCGGTCCTGCGGGCGCTACCCCTTGCGGCCCGCGCGTCCCGATCTGGGCCGCGCCAGCTGCCGCTCCCCCGCGACCGCAGTCACACCCGGGCTGCCGAGCGCTGCCCGCTCACCTGAGGCCGCCCCCGCCCGCCCCCACTTGGCACCCCGGCGACACCGACAGGCCGGCGGGACAAGCCCGCACGGCTGGGGATGTACCGCGCCGCGGGTCGGGACGCGGCGGCTGCCGCCCCCGCGGGGAGCCCGCCCGAGCCCGCTCGGCGCTGCCTTTCCGGCACTGCGGGGTAACAAAGGGGACCCGCCGTGCCCCAGACCCGACGGCGCAGCCCCCGAAGCTCCTCCAGGCACCGCTGGCCTGTCCGTGTGCCGCTCGCTGCCTCCCCCTCCAACGCGCACGGCGAGAGAGCCTCGAGCCTGCTTACGTGTTAGGATCATGGTGTCCGCCTGCCGCGGAGCCTCCGCGGGGCTGCCTGCGTCCCTGTCTGCCTGCCTGCGCGGCGGCGGCTCGCCACTGACACCGGGCGCGGAGCAGCGCTGCGGCCGCTCGGCCCCTCCAGGCGCCCCCGCCCCTGCCGCCAGAGCCCGCCCCGCCGCCCGCCTGCTCCGCTCCGCGCTCCTCCGCCGCGGGGGGCGGGAGGTTTGCGCCCCGGCAAGCACTTACCTGGGCACGACCCGTAAACACAAGCAGAAAGAGACGCCCTCCCTTCGCCCTCCTCTCTCCCGCTGCACGCCGGAGGGATCAAGGGGAACTTCACAGCCCGAAGGTAACGTGGTCAATAACGACCTGATGGCTTCAGCTGCCTTTGCTGCGCTGATTTGTAATGGCTCTCAGCTGGCTCGGTGGCCTTCGGGGCCACGGTGAGCTCTATCATACAATCAGCCGTTGGAGGAGAGCTCCAAGCTCAGCCAGCCCAACCTAGCACCCAGCCCTGGCCAAGCAACCAGACCATGGCACTAAGTGCCCCAGCCAGGCTTGGCTTCAACACCTCCAGGCACAGCCACTCCACCACCTCCCTGGGCAGCCCATTCCAATGCCAATCACTCTCTCTAGCTGTCGGCAAAGCTCAATTCCAGGAGCCTTACAGGGGGTGCTAATATGGAGGGCAGAGTGGCGGCCGCTTGGCATTATCAGCTGGGGAGGCTTGGGAAGGTCTGGACAGCCCTGGGCATGGAAGGGTTGCTGAGCCTTCAGCCAGCGGGGCTGCCCGGTTGGGTATGGCTACCGGCAGGTTATGGCTGCCTCTATCCTCAGGCAGCACGCAGAGTGCTGTGGCACACTGGAAATGCCTGCGCACGGCAGGAGGTTGAGTCTGGACCCGTGTGGAAAGCAGCCAGTGCTGTCCCTAAGGACTGCAGCACAGCCACAGAGCTGTCTTGCAGAGCCTGCCTCCATCACTGCGCCAGGCAGATGACTCCCTGCATCGCTTCCTCTCCTGAATATTTTGCAGAGGTTGCTCAAACGCTGCTGTCTTGGTTGGCACTTTAAGACGGCACCAAATAGCTGCTTTTGGGCAGCTGCCAAGCGATCAGCACGGAAAAGAGGAGTGTGAAATTCAGAAAACACCGTCAGAAATGGTGACTGGTTCGTTTCCTTCCAAGCCAACACCACATTTTGTACTCACTGGTGTTATTCTAAGGCTCCCTTGTTGTTTCTGCACTATGATCTGTCAGATACAGAGTGTACACATACAGTGTGGTGCCTGAGCAGGCAATCTGCTGCAGAATAAACACCTCCCCCCTCCTGCAGGCTGCAGACCCTGGCCAGTTGGCTATCCCAGTGTTGTTTCTGGAAAGCCCCACGCAGCTCCAGTCATTAATTTACCTTAATGACCCAGAAGAGGATGGAACTGCACTGTATCATAAAGCTTGACTTTACATCTGTCGGCCCCTGATCAATTACCTCCTCACCTCTCAGCCTGCTGCAGCTCTGTGGGGCACAGCCAGATTTCCCTGCAGTTCCTAATGCTTCTTTTAAGGCACCAGGCTATTTGCCTACATGTTTACAAGGTAGGTCAGGCCTATGAAATGGGGATTCTTAACCCTGCCACGGGGCAGGCAGACATGTGCTACACCCCAGCTGTTCAGCAGACAGGAAAGCCCAGCCTGAGTGTCTTTCTGCCCAGCTTGCCTCTGGTTTTGTGCAGTTAAACTAGAAAGTCACAGGACAGTCCTCACATAAGACCTTGCTGAGATTTTTAGTCTCAGCATGTTTGCAGCTGGCACCAAGCTGTGTGGCACAGGTGACTTGCTGGAGGGCAGAGATCCATCCAGAGGGACCTGGACAGGCTGCAGAGGTGTGCCCAGGCCAACCTCATGGCATTCAGCAAGGCCAAGTGTAAAGTCCTGCATGCACCTGGGTAGGTGCAATCCCAAGCACATCTCCAGGCTGGGTGGGGAATGGCTGAGAGCAGCCCTGAGGAACAGGACCTGGGGTCTGGGCTGATGAAAAGCTCAACATGAGCCTGCAGTGTGCACATGCAGCCCAGACAGCAACCCTGTGCTGGGCTGCAGCAAGAGCAGTGTGGGTAGCAGGGCAAGGGAGGGGATTCTGCCCCTTGGCTCTGCTCTCCTCAGACCCCACCTGCAGTCCTGGGTGCAGTTCTGGAGCCCCCAGCACAAGCAGGACATGGAAGTGTTGGAGCCAGGCCAGAGGAGGCCACCAAGATGCTGAGAGGGCTGCAGCAGCTCTGCTCCGAGGACAGGCTGAGAGAGTTGGGGCTCTGCAGCCTGGAGAAGAGAAGGCTTGGAGGAGACCTTGGAGTGGCCTTGCAGGATCTGAAGGGGGCTACAGGAGGGCTGGGGAGGGACTATTGACAAGGTCTGGTAATGACAGGAGGAGGAGGAATGGGTTTGAACTGGCAGAGGGGAGATTGGAACTGGATTTTAGGACAAAGTTCTTTAGAGTGAGGGTGGTGAGAGACTGGCACAGGTTGCCCAGGGAGGTGTTCAAGGCCAGGTTGGATGAGGTCTTGAGTGACCTGTTCTAGTGGGAGATGTCCCTGCCTATGGCAGGGGTTTGGAACTGTCTGAGCTTTGAGGTCTCTTCCAACCTAAACCATTCTATGATTCTATTCTAAAAGAGAGAAAATGTTTCCCTGCTTCAAAGCAAAGGAGAAGAATTATCCAGAAGATGGAGGGAAGCCTTTTGGTACCAAGGTGTTTGCCTCCCAGTGGTAAGGCTGGCACCAGAGGACCACCATGTGTCCAGTGAGTACCTCCCAGCACAAAGCAGGGTTTATTCTTGTACACATGTACTGCCTGCACCCAGCCTGCTTCTCCGTATGGGAAGCTTTTGTATAGCACCCACAGGAAGCTTTTGAAGAGGGAGAGAATAGACTTTTACTCTGCAGGGGAAAAATGGAAAGGGTTTGGAGGACTCAGCAGGGTGAAAGGGAAAAACCCTAAGGGTGAGAGCAGGCTGTGTGTGCAGCAAGCAGAGGGGGTGTTGTCTGACAGATGCAAAACAAGATCTGAAGTCAGAGAGCTTTGCTTGGGAATTCCTCAATGGCTGAGTGGCAAGATCTGGTGAGTGCTCGACACATGTGGCCCAGATGCAGACGGCTGGGAGCTCTCAGCAGCTAAACCAAGGTCTAGCATTCCTACCTTTACCCCTCTGTAGAAGAGCAAATCAGTGATGATGCTAACTGACAACACGCTTTGTGCCCTGGCTCAGCTCTCCTGCTCTGCTTGCAAAGCTAATCAGCTCCCACGGTAAAGGAGAAAGCTCCATCCTCAACCAGCCTTTGTGGATTCCCCCAGCAGTCAGAACCAGTGGCTGTAAAGGAGCAGGCTGCCTGCTGGGATCATCACTAAAGAGCTGCTGCAGGAGATTCTTGCTGGTAATCCGAAAGGAAAAGGCTTTGATTCCAGCTTGTTATCAAAGCCTGAAGACACGCAGTCTCCCCGGCTTGCGTTGTAACTCGGAACTCTGTCGGGCGGCTCAGGCAGGCGTGTGTGGGAGCTGCAAAGCCAGCACAGGGCTGGCTTCGGCGGCAGGACGTGCTCAGAGGAGCATTCCACCTGGGGCACGGGCGTTAGCTGCCTGCAGCAGCCTCATCAGCCATCCCTCCTAGAGAGGGTTGTGAAATCAGTTGAGCCTTGGCCTTTAATATTTGTATGTGTTTATCTCCCTGGCTGTGCAAGGAGCAGGCAGCTGCCCGGCTGCAGGAGCAGCCTGCCTCGGAGGACTGGCTGTGTGGAACAGTTATCCTTAATGCAATCAGTGAACTCTGGCTGGATGCTGGAAGTAATTGTACAGGACTGCCCGACAGGCACAATTACTCACTTTAAAAGGTGAATTCTCCTTCTGTTGTAACTGCATAAGGGAGCGATTGGCAGGACAGCATCTAATAATAAGGCCTTGATTGTCCTCTGTTTCCCCTCCCAGGCCCAAATGTCTAATGGTTAACTGTGCCCCTGTTGCTCTCAGTAGTGCAGCACACAGACAGGTCCCAGTTTGCAGCCATCAGCCGAGCTGCTGGTACAAACACAGGCTTGTGGGGCACACCATGGCACCACTCTGCACACAGGCATTGATGTCCAAGCTGCTGGTACAAACACAGGCTTGTGGGGCACACCATGGCACCACTCTGCACACAGGCATTGATGTCCAAGCTGCTGGTACAAACACAGGCTTGTGGGGCACACCATGGCACCACTCTGCACACAGGCATTGATGTCCAAGCTGCTGGTACAAACACAGGCTTGTGGGGCACACCATGGCCACTCCACCTGCAGGCTTTGATGGCCCCTGAGCAGCAGCAAGATGGATTAGGGAGCGGCTCCAGCCGGAGCTCCCCAGCCCCTAGCTCTAGGCTGGCATTCCTGGGCGGCTGGCACGGCTGTGTGTAGCACTGCCACAGCCTCCAGGACCTTTGCATTCCAACCACTGTCAGCGACAGAAGGACGTTTGCATTTCCTAGCTTGGCTTCACTGAAGAGCAATTGTTTGGAGGAGTCTGTTATTGCTCAGGCCACTCGCAGGGCGTTTGCACTGTCACCTCTCAGAGATAAGCCTCCAGAGAAGGAGAGCTGCTGTTGGCGCCTCCCAGAGTGCCATCGGCTGGAGGGAGGCACTTTGCGAGATGCTTTTAAACAGAAGAGGTGGAGAAGTCCACCTGCAGTCCTGGGTGCAGTTCTGGAGCCCCCAGCACAAGCAGGACATGGAAGTGTTGGAGCCAGTCCAGAGGAGGCTACCAAGATGCTGAGAGGGCTGCAGCAGCTCTGCTCCGAGGACAGGCTGAGAGAGTTGGGGCTCTGCAGCCTGGAGAAGAGAAGGCTTGGAGGAGACCTTGGAGTGGCCTTGCAGGATCTGAAGGGGGCTACAGGAGGGCTGGGGAGGGACTATTGACAAGGTCTGGTAATGACAGGAGGAGGAGGAATGGGTTTGAACTGGCAGAGGGGAGATTGGAACTGGATTTTAGGACAAAGTTCTTTAGAGTGAGGGTGGTGAGAGACTGGCACAGGTTGCCCAGGGAGGTGTTCAAGGCCAGGTTGGATGAGGTCTTGAGTGACCTGTTCTAGTGGGAGCTGTCCCTGCCTATGGCAGGGGGAGTTGGAGCTGTCTGAGCTTTGAGGTCCCTTCCAACCTAAACCATTCCATGATTCTATGAAGTCAGGATCCTGCAGGGTCAGAGGTCTGCAGCTTGCAAGTCAGGGGCTGTCTTCTGCAGAGCTCTTCCCTTGGAAATAAGCAGCGTTAGAAATACTCCCAGCCTGGGATGGGTAGGAGGCTGCCTTGTTATTGGAGCCCAGGCAACACTCAAGGGGTTTGTTCCTTTTTGTTGTTAAAGCAAACAACGAAGAAAATGAACCTTGCCTTATTCTTTGTGGGGCACATCAGTGTTCAACAGAGCAGCTCGGTGAGCTCTGTGGTTCTGCTTGCTTTTGAATGCCCTCAGTGCCATCAGTTCAAACAGTTCAGGCTGCAACTGAAGTCACCAGGTTGAGGCTGTGCTTAAGAAAGGCTCTACTGTATGGATGCACGATAGGATGGAAATAAAAATGGATCCTATAGTTTGACCAAGATATGATCTGATAAAATATGAGCACAGATAAGCTGAAACAGGAGGAGGAGAGAAAACAAACATTTCCATTCCATTTCAAAGGCAGAGGGTAAGCTCCTTGGCTCACTTGGAGGACCTCTGGTTCACAGCAATTCATGTAGATGCAGGACAGCATTTCCATGTCGTGTTTAAGGTGCTGCTGCTGCTGCGGAGGATTTGGATTTGGAAGGCTGCAGGTTTCTCTGCTGTCAGTGGTCCTACCTTCCTTTCAATTAGAAGCTGTATTTTCACATTGAAACACCTCCAAAACACGAACATCAGAACCAATTTACCTTTGGGAGAAACTAATTTAACTTTTAAGAAGGTAGGGAAAGCAGAGGTGGGCAAAATGAACCTTATTTAGAAGTCCTGGGGAGGGCATGTAGAATTTCTAGCCTGTGATGGGGGCTCAGAGATGACCTGAAGTAAATCAATGAATCATAGAACCAAGCAGGTTGGAAGAGAGCTCCAAGCTCAGCCAGCCCAACCTAGCACCCAGCCCTGGCCAAGCAACCAGACCATGGCACTAAGTGCCCCAGCCAGGCTTGGCTTCAACACCTCCAGGCACGGCCACTCCACCACCTCCCTGGGCAGCCCATTCCAATGCCAATCACTCTCTCTGCCAACAACTTCCTCCTCACATCCAGCCTACACCTGCCCTGGCACAGCTTGAGGCTGTGTCCCCTTGTTCTGTCGCTGGCTGCCTGGCAGCAGAGCCCAACCCCAGCTGGCTACAGCCTCCCTTCAGGGAGCTGCAGGGAGCCATGAGGTCTGCCCCAGCTCTGGGATGCTCTGCTGACAAAAGGTCAGCTCTCACAGGGAGGCAGCAGGAACGTTCATTAAAACAAGACATAAGGCGCAGCTTGCCCACTGGAGGAGATGAAAGCTGAAGGACTGCTGCCTTGAACATGTCAAACCAGCAGTTCTCAAGTTTGCCTCTGAAGCAGCTGTGCTGTTATGACACACTGGAGATGCCAGACTGCTCACTCAGCATGGCAGCCCTGCGACAGACTATGGCAGCCAGGCAGTGCCCAGCTGGGGTTAGAAGAAGTCGAGGGGAAGGCATTAAAGTGTTTTGGCTTTGACCTTTTAAATTATCATTATTATTGCTTATTATTATTATGGTAAGGTAGAAAAAAGATGAACAATGATAAATTTCCCTTCAAGGATGAAGGTTTTTTTTCTCTTTCCATCTTGTGTGCTCCAAGGCTGTTCAGTGAAAGGAACTCTCTAAGTCATTAAACTGATTTCCTCTGGAGGAAACAGGCACATGCGCCCGCCCGGGCCAGCCAGCCCATTACGTGAAAGGCTGCTGCTGTTGGAGCCTTGGGCAATCTCCAGGACTCAGGAAATCACTTTAAAGCCATGAGTCAATAAAGCATAATAACTATGGCAACTGGAACACCTGCACTGGGATGGCTAATTTCACCTCAGCATCCAGTGGGGGAGCTACTCCATACCAGAGCGTGGAGAGTAGCTGCTGTTGTGCAATGTGAAGCTCCAGAGCCAGGGAAGGAGCACAGGTGTGAACAAGCCCAGTGAGCAAAGTCAGGCCTGCTGTATGCCAGGGCAGATTGATATGGGTTGGACTGGATGAGCTTGGAAGTTTCTTCCAACTTGGTTGGTGCTATGATTCTATGATAATCCCTTTTGCTTATCAGCATTGCTAATCCTAAAATGTTGGAGAGCAGCAAAGGGGAAAAGGATCTGGGGGTCCTGGTGGATGGAAGAGTGAGCATGAGCCAGCAATGTGCTCTGGTGGCCAGGAGGGACAATGCCATCCTGGGGTGCATTAGAAGGGCTGTGGGTAGTAGGTCAAGAGAGGTTCTCCTGCCCCTCTGCTCTGCCCTGCTGAGGCCACATCTGGAGTGCTGTGTCCAGTTCTGGCCCCCACACAGTTCAAGAAGGACACACAACTGCTTGAGAGAGTCCAGCACAGAGCCACAAAGACGATTAAGGAAGTTGAACATCTTCCTTAAGAGGGGAGCCTGAGGGAGCTGGGGCTGTGCTGCTGGGAGAGGAGGAGACAGAGAGGTGACCTCAGCAATGGTTAGCAATGTGCAGGGTGAGTGGCAGGAGGCTGGAGCCAGGCTCTGCTGGGTGATGCCCAGGGACAGCACAAGGGGCACTGGGGGGCAGCTGAGGCAGAGGAAGCTTCATGTAAACATGAGGAGGAATTTTTTCCCTGTGATGGTGCCAGAGCCCTGGCACAGGCTGCCCAGGGGGGCTGTGGAGTCTCCCTCTCTGGAGATGTTCAAGATCTGCCTGGCTGTGTTCCTGTGTGATCTGGTACAGGTGATCCTGCTCTGGCAGGGGGTTGGCCTGGATGAGCTTTGGAGGTCCCTTCCAGCCCCTGGCATTCTGTGACTGTGTGATTCTTGGTCCTGGTCTGGACACCACACTGGGCTGAGACTCACAGTGTGTATCTGCAGTCTTTGCCTGTTTTAACTTCTTGGGCAGCCTTGCTCTGGCCCTTCCATTCCTCAGCCCCAGACAACGCCGGGAGGACAAAAGGTGTCTGGTGCTGCAGAGTGCTGTGTGAGAGCCTCCTGCTGATACTGTGCCCGATACAGCTCCTCCCGCAGGCTGCCAGCCTGACTGCTGCTTTCGTTGCTGCCGCCCATGCTGGTGCTTACTGTAACCAAACCCGCAGCGCCACTTAGCCTGCGTCTGACCGGGGGATGTGCACACGCAGACAGGTGCCCTTAAGTAACTCGCTGGAGTGTCAACACCCCTAATGATGTCTGAGGAAAGACGGGAGAAGTGGAGGGGGAAGCCAGCTGTCTTGCCAGCAAGAGCAAACCAGTCAGAGAAGATGTATTAGGTGCATATTACCCAGATAAATGTGATCCTGGCTTGACTGAGAGCCAGCAATAGCAGGGGGAGAGGGTCAGGCAGAAGGAAGGGGCTGGTTGGCCTTCATCATAGGGTTCACAGCCTGGCAGGGCTCAGAAGCAGTACCAGAGCTGCTGGGGTCCCTCATTCGCCACTCAGGCAGTGGATGGCAAGCAGGGCTCAGAAGTGCTGCCTCCTCCGGGCTGCCTTTCTCCTCATCCCAGCACCTTATGGAGAGTGAGAGTCCTCTGGGGTGGTGTTTGTGAACAGGGTACCACACTTGGAAGTGATGGAGAGGTTAATGGGAGCTGCATGCTTCAAAAACCAGGACACAGCTGCTGCTGCATGACCACATGGAAACCAAAGCTGGAGAGCAAGGAGCTTGCTGTCCTGTTCAACACTGGCACATTTTGAAGGGCTACCTAAAGTGAGAAGGATCTATGCTGAGAGAAGAAAATAGGGGGGGGAAAGTCAGACTGAGCAAACCAAGCCTGCTTTCTGTTTGGTCACCACTTCAGAGAGCTGAGGGCAGCCAGGGAACACACCTGTGCTGGGATCAGTGACAGGACACTCTGCACCCTTCACACTCCAAGCAGAACTTTCTCTCCTTTGAAAGAAGAGCCTTCCCATCACTCAGCAGTGTTACATTTCTCAGGAGTGGCACTGAAGTACAGAAGCAGTCTCCATTTTCCTTGCTGAGGAATCATTTTTGTTCCAGATACAGAAGGTCTATTAAACCTGGAGATTAACAATGCTGCTGGCATCTGACTTCCAGCCAGGAAGTATGTGCAGGGCTTTGCAGCTGATTGACCAGTGGCTCTCTGGAATCTGTCATGCATGTCAGAGCCTCCTGACAAAGCTCTAGGAACCCACCTGCCTGCCTCTCAGCTCCCCACCGGGGACCAGGGACAGCACCAAGGAAAAACAAAAATCACCCAGAAACATCCTGAAAACAGCATCTCAGAATCATAGAATCACAGAATCAGTCAGGGCTGGAAGGGATCACAAGGAGCAGCCAGTTCCAACCCCCCTGCCATGCCCAGGGACACCCTACCCTAGAGCAGGCTGCACACAGCCTCAGCCAGCCTGGCCTGAAACACCTCCAGCCATGGGGCCTCAACCACCTCCCTGGGCAACCCATTCCAGCCTCTCACCACTCTCATGCTCAACAACTTCCTCCTCACCTCCAGCCTGACTCTCCCCACCTCCAGCTTTGCTCCATTCCCCCCAGTCCTGTCACTCCCTGACAGCCTAAAAAGTCCCTCCCCAGCTTTTTTGTAGCCCCCTTCAGATCCTGGAAGGCCACAAGAAGGTCACCTGGGAGCCTCCTCTTCTGCAGCCTGCACAGCCCCAACTCTTTCAGTCTGTGCTCACAGCAGAGCTGCTGCAGCCCTCTGAGCATCCTCCTGGCCCTGCTCTGGACACACTCCAGCATCTCCACAGCCCTCTTGTCCCAGGGGCTCCAGAACTGGATGCAGTACTCCAGGTGGGGGCTCAGCAGCGTGGGGTAGAGGAAGTGAATCACCTCCCTGGACCTGCTGCTAGAAACATTGACTCTAGCAGGTCAGGACATGGAATTTCTCAGCTGATGAAGTGAGTTGCATCCTTTGAGAAGTATCTGGACATAGAACCACATCCCAGTTGGCACAGGATACAAGAATTCTGTGTGTCAAAAGGTTATGGGTCAAGTACCCCAAAGTCATTGACTGTCTCAAAAGTAATTAAAGTTTTAAGTGTAGGGCTGGGTGCTAGGTTGGGCTGGATGAGCTTGGAGGTCTCTTCCAACCTGCTTGATTCTATGATTCTATGATTTGGGATACTGTCTATGGCAGTGCTCCTTGCAGCTCATCTGCATGGGGATCAACAACACTCAGCAGAGTCACAGAATGGCTCAGGTTGCAAGGAGACTCAGAGCTCATCCCCTCCACCCTCCACACCATGCCCAGGGACACCTCTCAGCTACACTCAGCTGCTCAAGGCCTCATCCAGCCTGGTCTTGGACATCCCCATGGAGGGGGCATCCACAACCTCTCTGGGCAGCTTATTCCACTCTCTCCCCACCTTCACTGGAAAGAATTTCTTCCTCATCTTCAGTCTCAATCTGCCCTCCTCAAGCTTCAATCCATTCCCTCTCATCCTGTTGATACAAGCCCTTGTCAGAAGTCCCTTCCTGGCTTTCTTGTATCCTCACCAGGTACTGGAAGGCCTTTTCATTCTGTACTTCATTAGTCAGTGTTTCAGAACACGCTGCTGTGCAGACTGTGTGATGCCACAGACTAGGGAGAGTGGCTCTGCAGGCTGCAGTGTCAGCAAGCAAAGACACTCAGATTCCTTTGTAGCAGCCTGCCACAGACTGCATATAGGTACTGCAAGGAACCCAAATGTGCTGACTTAGAAATGAGCACTTTCTTGCTTTAGGCTGAAGTAGTCACCTGCAAAAGGAGCTGTGTGCATGCAAAGGCTGGTGAGTTGCTCGGGGTTGATAGATCCCAGGATCCCAGGCTCACAGGATGTTGGGGGCTGGAAGGGACCCAAAGAGCTCATGCAGTCCAACCGCCCTGCCAGAGCAGGACCATACAATCTAGCTAAGGGCACACAGGAACACATCCAGACAGGCCTGGAAAGGCTCCAGAGAAGGAGGCTCCATAGCCTCTCTGGGCAGCCTGTGACCCTTACAGTCGAGAAGTTCCCCCTGGTGTTGAGCAGTAGCTGGAGAAGCTCAGGCGTTTGCTCAGCAGTGGCTGGAGAAGCCCAGGTGTTTTGCACAGGAGCATCTGGCAATCCAAGCATTGCTTCCCGAGCTGGAGCTGGAGCTGAGCTCTCCAGTTCCTGTGCAAACCTGTGTCTGCAGTCACAGTTTGTTCTGGAGCCCTTCCAGGGCATTGTGACTGTGTGAGCTAGAAAGGGAAGCTCCAGAGGGTATTTTTAATCACTTTTACCTCTCTGAACAATGCGATGCTATTTGCACTGTTCCTGTTACAGAAATAGGCAGCTGCCATATGCCCCGGGCTCGCTGCCGCTGCTCTTTGAGCCCACGGAGCAGCCGCAGGGCGCTGCAGCCTAGCGGGAAGGGGAGCGGGGAGGAGCGGATGGAGAAACCTCAAAGGGAAGGACGAGACACTGTGTCTTTTGTCCTTTGTTCCACGGGGGAAATCAACTGTCTCCACTTTTGATAAGCTCTCCTTTTGATCTCGGTTTGCAATAATTAGGGTTAGACACAGTTATTTTATGAACCCTTTCAGCTTTCGTCCCCTCCAAGCTAATTAGCATATGTGACCTGCACAAACTACCACTTCAATTAAGGGTTTTAATGATTGATTTGTGATATCTATTATTTATGCTATTTACTACTTCATAGAATCACAGAACCAAGCAGGTTGGAAGAGAGCTCCAAGCTCAGCCAGCCCAACCTAGCACCCAGCCCTGGCCAAGCAACCAGACCATGGCACTAAGTGCCCCAGCCAGGCTTGGCTTCAGCACCTCCAGGCATGGCCACTCCACGCCATTATTTATGATGACAGGTGGTGGAAGCCTCATCCCTGGAGGTCTTTAAGGCCAGGCTGGATGTGGCTCTGAGTGACCTGATGTAGCGTGAGGTGTCCCTGCCCATGGCAGGGAGCGTTGGAACTGGCGGATCCTTGAGGCGCCTTCCAGCCCTGACAATGCTGTGATTCTGTGGTCTTGGCTAATATGCAAGGGAGCTTGGGACTGATAGATTTGTGGGGCAGAGGAAAGAAATTGGTTTTCCTTTCCCTTTTCCAATAGGAGTTGTCTCCAGTACAAGTGGCCTCCTGAGCTGGCAGATGGAGTCAGGGACCAGTACAGTTCCCCTGTAATCCAGGAGGACGCAGTAAGGGACCTGCTGAGCCACTTGGATCCTCACAAGTCCATGGGACCAGATGGGATCCACCCCAGGGGGCTGAGAGAGCTTGCAGCTGAGCTGGCCAAGCCACTCTCCATCATTGATCAACAGTCCTGGCTCACTGGAGAGGTCTCCAAAGACTGGAAGCTGCCAATGTGATGCCATCCACAGGAAGGGTCGAAAGGAGGAGCCAGAAAACTCCAGAGCTGTCAGCCTGACCTCAGTGCCAGGCAAGGGCATGGAAAAGGTCACCTTGAGTGCCATCACACAGCACCTACAGGATGGCCAAGGGATCAGGCCCAGCCAGCATGGGTTTAGGAAGGGCAGGTCCTGCCTGACCAACCTGATCTCCTTTTATGATCAGGTTACCTGCCAGGTGAATGTGGGGCAGGCTGTGGATGGAGTCTACCTGGACTGCAGCAAAGCCTTTGACACGGTCTACCACAACAAGCTCCTGGCTAAACTGGCAGCTCATGGCTTGGACAGATCCACTCTGTGCTGGGTCAGGAACTGGCTGGAGGGCTGGGCCCAGAGAGTGGTGGTGAATGGTGCCACATCCAGTTGGCAGATGGCACAAGGATCAGTGTGCCTCAAGGATCAGTACTGGGCCCAGTCCTGTTCAATATCTTTATTGATGATCTGGACCAGGGGATTGAGTCCAGCATCAGTATGTTTGCAGATGGCACCAAGCTAGGAGCAGCTGTGGAGCTGTTGGAGGGTAGCAGAGCCCTGCAGAGGGACCTGGCCAGGCTGGATGGGTGGGCAGAGGCCAATGGGATGAGATTGAACAAGGCCAAGTGCAGGGTTCTACAACCTCTACAACCTACAACCTCTACAACAAGGCCTCAAGCAACACTACAGGCTGGGGCCAGAGTGGCTGAGAGCAGCCAGGCAGAGAGGGACTGGGGGTGCTGGGAGAGAGGAGCTGAAGCTGAGGCAGCAGTGCCCAGGTGCAATAAGGGAGCACTACCCGCTTCTGGTGCAGGCAGCAGAAGAAATTCAGATGATAAGCTAAGGAACAAAGCTGTTTTTCTGTGTTTACAAAGCCAGAATTTGCCCTAAGCAAACAAAAAAATAACAAAACCAAACCAACTCAAACCCAACTCCTTCAGAATGCAACTTAGGATTAGTTGCACATATCTGAGAAGTTAAACCCACTGCAGATCTGGGCAGGTTTGGTGGCTATGGCCAGGACCCCAGGGTACTGCAGAGTAACCATTCTATACCCATGGGCTGCAGGCAGAAGTGTGTTGGTGTGTGCCAGAGCTGTGCCATGCTGGATGCTGCCATCTGAGCAACCAGACCCACGTTCAAGGGTATGCACTTCGGTGTACATCACAGTTCAGTCAGAGGTTTTAACAACCTCCACTATAAATCCTGCTCAGAATTCCTGCTCGAAGTTTCATCTCTGGCATTTTATGCCTCCCTTAGGGACTCACCTGGATTTTAAGTTTTCTAGTGACAAACACCTTCCAGGTTCAAAATCTGGTAAATTACTTCAGAGGTTAAGATCACAGACTCCTAGAGTGGCTCAGGCTGGAAGGGAGCTCAGAGCTCATCTGCTCCGAGCTCCACACTGTGCCCAGGGACACCTCTCAGCTGCACTCAGCTGCTCAAGGCCTCATCCAGCCTGGCCTGCAGCACCCCCAGCAAGGAGGCAGCCACAGCCTCCCTGGGCAGCCTGGGCCACACTCTCAGCACCCTCACACTCAACAACTCCTTCCTCAGCTCCACTCTAAGCCTGCTCTGCCTCAGCTCCAAACCATTGCCCCTTGGCCTGTCTCTAGAGCCCCTGATGCAAAGTCCCTCTGCAGCCTTCCTGCAGGCTGCCTTCAGCTCTTGGCAGGCAGCTCTGAGGTGCCCCTGGAGCCTTCTCCCCTGCAGGCTGCACCCCCCCAGCTCCCTCAGCCTGTGCTCACAGCTGAGCTGCTCCAGCCCTTGCAGCATCCTTGTGGCCTCTTCTGGCCTCCCTCCAGCAGTTCTGTGGCCTCCTCTTGCTGGGGACAGCAGCACTGAACACAGATGTGTGACTTAATCCTGATTTGGAATCTCTTAGTATCTCCTCTTGCAACCACTTTGTGCCTTTGTCTGCCAGCTAGGTCCTTCTTTTGTGTCCTGAAGATTACATCCAAGATGTGGGATTGCATTGACAGCTCCAGGATGCAAAGCTGTAACATGCCTCCAACTGCCAAGGACAAGAGCCCTTACTTATGGTTTGCTGAGCCACAGAATCGTGATGGAAATGCCATCTGGTGCTTGCAGATCAGCAAAATGTCCTCACTGTCAGTATCTCCCCAGGGTGTGCAGAGCTATTCAATGGAGACACAGAATGCTCCACGAGGGACCTGAACTGCTGGGTCTCTGTGTCTGCAGTGGAAGACAGTCTGCTCTTATCAGCTGAAGGAGTGATAGAGTCCAAACAAAGGGTAGTAATCTTCCACTGGAATTCCAGGAAAGGAAGCTTAATGCCAACTTCCTGAT
Source organism: Tricholaema leucomelas (assembly GCA_013400475.1). Taxonomy (NCBI): domain Eukaryota; kingdom Metazoa; phylum Chordata; class Aves; order Piciformes; family Lybiidae; genus Tricholaema lacrymosa; species Tricholaema leucomelas. Next base: position 363,174 of record WAAF01007957.1, read on the forward strand.
TCAATCTTACAGAAATAGCGAGGCTGAGAGGACAAACGAATCCTCAGGAGAGCAGGTTTGGCTCCAGTCCGTGAAAGCAGACCATAAAGATGTCAGAGCAACCCTTTGTGACATTGAACTGCCAAGCTCAGGGGCACAGCTGAAAGGGATCACTGCCGTGCAGAGGGCTGAGAACGGCTCCCCAGAGAAACCTTTGCTCAACCTCTCATTTTCCAGCCAGGGAGTGCTGGGCACGGCCACATGGGCACTGCTCATACACTTCCCTTCACCTGCTTGCTTTGGGTGGACCAGGGAAGGTCTGCTCAGAAGTAAACTTGGAACTCCTGCTTCAGGAAGACATCAGCAGGCCAGAGATAAATGGAAATTAAGGGGGGGAGGAAAGAAGTATTTTGAGCCCTAAGAGAAAGTTTTGTTAGGCTCAGCTTGAGCTCACTTTAACTTCCTGACAAGGGTCCTCAGTCAAGCAGGGAATAAACTCAAGAGGGTGAAAGGGACACTTGGGTTAGGGCACCTGGTGAGTTGTTAGGGAATCAGCAAGAGAGATGTTACTGCACTTGTGCCAGAATGGAGATGCCAGTGCTGTAAGGCTCCCCAGCTCTAGCTCCTGCATGTGTGCCACCTGCCAACACTTTTAAACCCAGCCCACATGCCAGGGGTCTACACTGCAAGCCATCGAGTGCCCAGCTGTGGGTGCAGCTGCCTGCAGTCCCCCTGCCACACCAATAGGAAGAGCCCTGAGAAGCTGCCTGTGCACTGCCACAACCTCGGAGCAGCACGAGCAGGATGTCCATGGGATGCCAGGGGCCATCTGTATCAGAGGGACATGCTATGCACTTCTGAGCTCTTGCATGTCCTCCACCCAGAATCAGTCCTTGCCTTGGCTGGAAGGGGTTTACCTCAGGCTTGGGCACTTCATCTTCTCAGAAACAGCTTTCTGCAGCAGCAGCCCAAATTATCTCCAGCTCCTAACCCCTTCCAGCTGTGTGGAATGGCAAGCTATGGATGGGAGCCTTTTTGTTCTCTCAGACAGAGCCTTAGAACAATGGTTGGCATTTCCATGCCAGGTTGTGGGCTGGTTGGTTGGTCTGTTGCCATCTTTTGCTGCCCTCCAGTTTGTTCCTTGCTTCTCTTCTGCTTGTGACACTGTGGGGATTTCAGCTGCTCCTTGCAGGCATGGGAAGTTGCTCAGAATGGGCAGAGAATGATAGAATCAGTCAGGGCTGGAAGGGACCACAAGGAGCAGCCAGTTCCAACCCCCCTGCCATGCCCAGGGACACCCTACCCTAGAGCAGGCTGCACACAGCCTCAGCCAGCCTGGCCTGAAACACCTCCAGCCATGGGGCCTCAACCACCTCCCTGGGCAACCCCTGCCAGCCTCTCACCACTCTCATGCTCAACAACTTCCTCTTCACCTCCAGCCTCACTCTCCCCACCTCCAGCTTTGTTCCATTCCCCCCACTCCTGCCACTCCCTGGCACCCTCAAAAGTCCCTCCCCAGCTTTTTTGCAGCCCCCTTCAGATCCTGGAAGGCCACAAGAAGGTCACCTGGGAGCCTCCTCTTCTGCAGCCTGCACAGCCCCAACTCTTTCAGTCTGTGCTCACAGCAGAGCTGCTGCAGCCCTCTCAGCATCCTCCTGGCCCTGCTCTGGACACTCTCCAGCATCTCCACAGCCCTCTTGTCCCAGGGGCTCCAGAACTGGATGCAATACTCCAGGTGGGGTCTCAGCAGAGCACAGCAGAGGGGGAGAATCCCCTCCCTGGCCCTGCTGGCCACACTTCTGCTGCTGCAGCCCAGGCTCTGCTTGGCTTTCTGGGCATCAGGGAGAGACTCCTTGTGATAGAACTGCTGTGGGCTCTTGTGTCTGAGATGAGAGCTGCCAGGAGGGACCAAGAAGAGGCAGAGCTGGGGAAACACCACAGCTGTGCAGTTAAAAGCAATAAGCACGCCAAGGGAGGGTGTGGGTGACTGATAGCAGCTGTGGGTGGAAGAGCAGAAGCTCCAAGTCAGTTCTGAATTCTATTTTATTAGCTAATACTGACCTATATTCTATTCATTCCTGATCCTTTGGACAACTCAAGGGCAGGATTAACCAAGTTTAACACTTTGATTGCTTTTTAATGCTGAGAAGTGAAGGACAATGTGAGCAATCACTTCTGTGGATAGAAACACAGGTGAAGAGGAAGAAGAGGTCAAAAAGTGGCACAAAAATCCTAAAGCTTGTGGACCTTCCCCCTTGCCTAGAGCCTGCTTCCACAGTGGCAGTTTAGAGATGGCTCTGCCACTGGAGATGACAGAGTCTCACCCTGAATGCTGTTGGGACTCAGATCAGTGCTTTGAGAGCATGGGGAATGGGTGTCCAAAGAGGCAGGTTCATACCGATGAGCAAAGAATGCAATCTCCTCCCTCTCTGCTGTGCCTGGGAGCTCAGGGGGGTTCAGACAGCTGTGAGTGATGATCTGTGATGAGCTAAGGGTGGGATGTGAGCCTTGGAGTCATGATAGAATTGCCTACTTTGGACCCAAATCTACTCTCTGGGCGGGTGTGCTGTGGCTGCCAGCTGCTTTGTTTTGGCACTGGGAGTTAAGAGTTTTGGCTGCCTCCCTTTGGAGGGTGAGCTGCAATTACAGAGATGGTTGAGAAGATTCTTCCAGTGCAGAGAGAAAAAATGGACGACAGTTAGAAGGAACAGGCTCAGCATCTGCCAGGCTCACCAGACATTTTTTTTCCCTACATACTTCGTGGTTTGGGTAATTATTTTCTTAATGAGAAGGCTGTCAAAACCCTTTGTGCTGGCTGAGTTGACATCACCACTGTTTTTCATGGCCATTCCTGACACAGGGAAACATTCATTGGGAATTACTGCCACACATTTCTTAGAGGTCATAGAATCACTTAGGCTGGAAAAAGAATCACAGAATCAAGCAGGTTGGAAGAGAGCTCCAAGCTCAGCCAGCCCAACCTAGCACCCAGCCCTGGCCAAGCAACCAGACCATGGCACTAAGTGCCCCAGCCAGGCTTGGCTTCAACACCTCCAGGCACGGCCACTCCACCACCTCCCTGGGCAGCCCATTCCAATGCCAATCACTCTCTGCCAACAACTTCCTCCTAACATCCAGCCTAGACCTGCCCTGGCACAGCTTGAGGCTGTGTCCCCTTCTTCTGTCCCTGGCTGCCTGGCAGCAGAGCCCAACCCCAGCTGGCTACAGCCTCCCTGCAGGGAGCTGCAGACAGCAATGAGCTCTGCCCTGAGCCTCCTCTGCTGCAGGCTGCACACCCCCAGCTCCCTCAGCCTCTCCTCACAGGGCTGTGCTCCAGGCCCCTCACCAGCCTTGCTGCCCTTCTCTGCACTTGCAGCACAAGCAGGGCCAGCTGCAGGCAGCTTGTGCTTGCTGTCTGGGGGAGCTCAGCCCCGTGGCGTTGCACCAAGGCCTCGGCAGTGCCACCCGACACAGTGGGCACATCTAGGGTGGGTGCCACGGAAGAAAAGAAGCTCTGTGTTGTTTCAGAGGAGGAGAAAACACAGAGTGATCATGAGCTGTGGGCCCGTGTTGGTGTGTGGTGTGTGTTCAGGTGTGCACCTCCTTAGCTTACCTTAGTGCTAGCACTAACGTCTGCAGTCTGCTTGGGCAGCAGTAACGACCGTGGTCGTGTCTGTTATTCGAGACCCTTTGATGCAAGGCACAGCCCTGCCAGGGTAGCTATCTCATGCAGTACCTTTTCACAAAGGTCGAGTTGAGCACTCAAGGAGGTGAATTTCATGCTCCCTTTAACACAGAGTTAGCTGCAGCCTGCGCTCTGCTAACAGATGTTCTGTCGCTCGTGTCCAGCATTGTGCAATCAGTGAGTCCCCAGAGCTGCCTGTCAGGAACACAAAGTACTTCAGGATAGATCACTTCCATCTTCTGGCACTTGCTGGTGGGCGAACCTCTAAGTGGTTTGTAGGTCCACTGAGCATAAGCCAAATATCCAGAGCTCAGTTTTAGCAGACTGCAAGACCAGACTGGTTTTCTAATGGGAGCAATGGCACTGGCCAGGAAAAAGAGAGGGAGAAACCTTTCCAGTACTGTCCCACTTCAGGGTGACACCAACACAATCTTCCCTTGCTTTGGACCTTTCATTTTGCCTCTTTCCCACCCAGTCTTTCCCCTTCTGTACATGCTGCACTTTGCATGCTCAGGGAGAAGTTCTGCTGCTTTCACAGGACCTCTGCTGCTTGCATCTGCCATTTGTACCTGTTTGTGTACTGCAGTGCCAAGGGCTTCTGTGGCAACAAAGTCAGGACCATGTCAGACAGCCAGACTTCAGATTTACCTTGGGCATAGAGTCACAGGATCACAGAATGGCTCAGGCTGGAAGGGAGCTCAGAGCTCACCCTCTCCAACCTCCCCACCATGCCCAGGGACACCTCTCAGCTGCACTCAGCTGCTCAAGGCCTCATCCAGCCTGGCCTGCAGCACCCCCAGCAAGGAGGCAGCCACAGCCTCCCTGGGCAGCCTGGGCCACACTCTCAGCACCCTCACACTCAACAACTCCTTCCTCAGCTCCACTCTCACCCTGCTCTGCCTCAGCTCCAAACCATTGCCCCTTGGCCTGTCTCTAGAGCCCCTGATGCAAAGTCCCTCTGCAGCCTTCCTGCAGGCTGCCTTCAGCTCTTGGCAGGCAGCTCTGAGGTGCCCCTGGAGCCTTCTCCTCTGCAGGCTGCACCAGCCCTGGGAGCATCTTTGTGGCCTCCTCTGGCCTCCCTCCAGCAGTTCTGTGCTGGGGCCAGCAGCACTGGAGGCAGGATTCAAGGTGGGCTGTCAGCAGAGCAAAGGGGCAGAATCCCCTCTAGTGTCTCTTAGGAAGACAAGGGAACAGAAGTCATTTCATGTGAGGTCTGGTCCAGGTGTTTAAAGTGCCAGGAACAGCAGCTAAGGCTGTAAAGCAGCAAGGCACAGGCTCCACAGTAGATGTTTCTAGTCACAGGTCCAGTGGTATCGAAGCTTAGGGAAATGGAACTGTTCTGTGTTGCAGAACAGCATCCTGTCTTCTGACTGATCCTCTGCTCTTTGCACACTCACTGGACTACCTTTGCTTCAGTTCTGAAGCTTAGCTGCCCTGGTCCTTCAGCAGAGATGCTCTGCCGACACTGTCACTGCGGCAGGCGCAGTCGAAATGCCTTGCAGCAGGTTTGCCTTCCCTTCGAATGGGCAGTGGTTAAATTCCACTGCAGTGCAATTGCCTTACAAGGCCTATGTCATTTGACCTTTCAAAGCCTATGTTTGACTTTTGCAGCTGTTACTTTGTTCAACAGCCAGGCTGTGACTTGACTCCTCTCTAAGATGTCCAAGTTGAACTGCTTTTACTTCCTTCAGTGTTGCAGTCTTTGGCAGGGCCACTCTCACGTGAAGGAAAGAGCGAAGAAGCTGCTTAAACTTTAGTGAAATTGGATTTTTTATTCCCCTCAGACCTGAGATTGTGCTAAAACCCATCAGGTACATTGGTGTGAATAACAAATGAAAGTAGCCTTTTACTGTGGTGCCACAGCATAAATACTGCAATCAGAGTGGGTGCTGCAGGACCCCTGAAGGGTACAAGAAAGGGAAAAGCAGCGATGGAAACAACAGAGGGTGTTGCAGGTGATGGTTTGAAGGGCACAAGGAAGCACACAGAAAGCATTTCCTGCAGCACAGGCAGAGGAAAAGGTTTTGTCACACTTGCATTGCTTGTGGAGACTGTAGGAGGTCACCATGAGAGCAGTCATGCATGGTGCCTCTGCAGCACAGACATGGGCAGACCCCTGCACTGAGCACCCAGACCCCTGACTGGGCACCCAGAGCCCTGCACTGAGCACACAGACACAGGAGGCACCCAGACCCCTGACTGGGCACCCAGAGCCCTGCACTGAGCACACATACACAGGAGGCACCCAGAGCCCTGCACTGAGCACACATACACAGGAGGCACCTAGACCCCTGCACTGAGCACCCAGAGCCCTGCACTGAGCACACATACACGGGAGGCACCTAGACCCCTGCACTGAGCACAGGCAGGAGTCAGTCAGAAAAGGCTATTGGGGAGGTTGCAAGGCCTGGCTGTTCCCTCCAGCCGTTGCTGTGTGCACAGTTTGCACCCATGAAGCAAACCATAGTGCAAGTCGGTTCAAAGCAGAGTGTCTTTGTTAACCCTTTCATCCTCTATCTTCAAATCATGTAGGGAGCAAAAAGCTCTGCCTCCCTCACCTCCACCATCTGCTCCAAACTGAACTGCCCTTCCCTCTGGGCACTGCCTCACAGCCATGTTTGCTGTCTCCATCGAGTCTCCTTGCAGCCCAATTGTTGGAGAAATCCTCTCTTTCTAGGCTTCTTCTTTGCCAGAGAGAAAGCAACTTAATCCTATTCTGCTTTGTTTCCCAAGCAGGTTTTGTTGCCAGCCTGCAATTTCCCCTGAGCCAGCTGCAAGCATTGCATGAGGTCCTGTGCCACATGCCCAGAGCTGAGGGCACTGCTTCAGCCAGGAGGGAGAGATACTGCACCATAGCCCGACTCATGCTGGGCCTTGGACTGCTACCTCCAGCCTTCAGTCTCCACCCTCCCACAACTTGGCTTAGGGCAGGAATGCTGCTCTGCCTTCACGTGGATGTGCTCAGGGTTGGACTGGAAGCTCTGCAGTTTCCATGAGGTCATTTCATGGCACCCAGCTAAGCAGTTTTTAGAGTGTTGCCTTCTGCACAAGGAGAGGACAAAATGAAGGAGTTTCTGCTGGGGCCAGTGCACAGCTGGGGCTGGGTGAGAGGTGATGCACAAAAATCAGTGCAGAGGCGATGTGAGCTCCCCAGCTGGATGTGGCAGCACAGGGCACACACGGGAATGAGTGGGGAAAGGCAGAGGGAATAATCATAGCATCAGTCAGGGCTGTTATTATCCTGCTCCTCAGAGCAGCCTGCCTGGCTCAAGCCCTGAGCTATTGATTCCACTCAACCCCCAAACACGATTTAGATTGAAAGGGAGGTTTTGTTCTGAAGTGCAGGGAAAGCTCATCAAAGCCTTGCCACAGACAAGCAGCCACAGCAAACGAGGCTGGAATGGCAGCAGGGCAGGGGAAGAGAAGAGATCTGCTGCAGCCATTCTCCTTGCTGGATCGCAGCGATGTCAGCTTCTGAGGGCACAGCAAAGTGCCTGGGGCTTGCTAATAGCTGTGATGGGTCCTGATCAAGTCCAGAAGCACAGATTTAGTTACAATCCCTGTTGTGTTCCACTAGCTCATATTGTTCCACTCAGCTCATGAGGAGAGGACTGTTCCCTTCCAACCCAGACCATTCTTTGATTCTAGGCTCCCTGAGTCCATGGTTCCAGGATTCTGTGATTCCAACTCCATGATTCCACGACTCTCTGAATCTGTGAACTGGGTACAGCTGCTGGTACAAGCTTGGCCTTATTGTTAGTGTGTAAGTTAGGCTCAGTTTTAGTATTTTCATAGGAGCAAGCAGGAACAGATCTGCAACAACAAAATTCTTTCTGCAGAACTGAGGTCCCAGAAAAACAAACAAGGCAGTGGTTCTTACTGAAGTGCTGGGATGTGCAATGCTTCAGCCTGGGCCCTCCTCTCACAGCACAGCTCTCTTATCTCATGAACCAGACAGGTGCTGGGAGAAGTGAACTGCAGCTCTTACTGAAGAGTTGTGCCACTCCATGCCTTGCTGAGCGCTGAGAGGAGGCAGAGCCTGCTGCTCCTCATTGTGCATCCAAGTCAGAATCATGGGACTCACAGAATCACAGCGTTGTGAGGGCTGGAAGGCACCTCAAGGATCAGCCAGCTCCAACCCCCCCTGCCATGCCCAGGGACACCTCACACTAGAGCAGGCTGCACACAGCCTCAGCCAGCCTCGCCTTAAACACCTCCAGGGATCAGGCTTCCACCACTTCCCTGGGCAACCCCTTCCAGGCTCTCAGCACTCTCATGCTCAACAACTTCCTCCTCACCTCCAGCCTGACTCTCCCCACCTCCAGCTTTGCTCCATTCCCCCCACTCCTGCCACTCCCTGACAGCCTCAAAAGTCCCTCCCCAGCTTTTTTGTAGCCCCCTTCAGATCCTGGAAGGCCACAAGAAGGTCACCTGGGAACCTTCTCCTCTCCAGACCGTACAGCCCCAACTCCCTGCAGCAGAGCAGCTCCAGCACCCTGCTCATCCTCGTGGCCCTTCTCTGCACACCTTCCAGCCTCTTCAGATCACTCCTTCAGTAGGACAAGTTACTGCAGAAAAGCCAACAGCTGTCTCCTGTTACACACTGGCCAGGAGCGTTGCCTCTGGTGAGGTCCAGCCATGACCACAGGCTGCAGGGAAGCTGAAACCTGCCTCTCGGCAAAGGCTTCTGCAAGCTGTCAGTGTGCCCTCTGGAAGATCTGCTGCAGCTGCCTGCCAGGCTTACAGCATTATTCAGTGTGGGGTTCTTATTTCACCAGGTTTAGGTCACTTCTGGCTGCAGCACAGGGAGGAGGAAGGTACTGGCCAGTTGCTGTTAAGCAGTGGGTTTTCCATACGTTGGAAATAGCATCAGGAGAAGAAGGTGCCCAGAGAGAGAAGTTGGTATTTACGAGAGGGAGTGCTCGGCACAGCTGCAGCCTCTCAGGAGCTGCCTCTTGCCACGCTGCCTGCTCTCAAAACAGGAGAGGGATGTTACTGCTCCTACAGAAACAGCAAAGGAAAGTAGCTGGGCCATCCATCAGCTACACCCAAGACAAGTGTTGGGCTCTCTCTCTTGAAACGGGATATCATCGTTCCTGGGGGGGTGAATGAGCCTCGCTGGAGGAGTCAGTCTGGCCCTCGGGAGGTCGCCAGAGGAATGCTCGTGCCGAGTGCTCTGGTCCATGCTCTGTCCCTCTGCTGAGCTCATGCAGCTACATTGCCTTTTACTGTCCCCTGTTAGCAGCAGCTTTCAGCTAACGCTGCTGCTGCAGCCTGCCCCTGGCTCTGTGAAGCGAAGCAAGGCTCTGTGCAATTTGTGCTGTACAAACAAGCAGATTTTAACATCCCACTTTGCTCCCAGCTCTCAGATGTCAGCACTGCCTGTAATGAGCTGTGAGCTGGAATGTGGCTGTTATGCAGCAACCACCCCAAGCATCTTCCTGCACATCTTGGGTTCTCATTTCAAATATCCTCACCCAGTTCAGAAAACGAGTCGTGGAAGCTAAAAGGAGCAAAGGAGTGGAGACTCAGAGACTCATTCAAGGTGAGGCTGCCCTAGAGCCAGCCTGCTAAATGAAGGCTGGGGGTCCTGTCTTCTCAACCCCCACAAGACACTGCAGAGGGCATGGCTTAAATGGTTACCTTGACTGAAATACTCACAGGTACTCAGCACTTCAGAGGACAGCTCCACAACAACACAAAAGCTCAGGATCATAGGGTCACAGAATCGAGCAGGTTGGAAGAGAGCTCCAAGCTCAGCCAGCCCAACCTAGCACCCAGCCCTGGCCAAGCAACCAGACCATGGCACTAAGTGCCCCAGCCAGCCTTGGCTTCAACACCTCCAGGCACGGCCACTCCACCACCTCCCTGGGCAGCCCATTCCAATGCCAATCACTCTCTCTGCCAACAACTTCCTCCTCACATCCAGCCTAGACCTGCCCTGGCACAGCTTGAGGCTGTGTCCCCTTCTTCTGTTGCTGGCTGCCTGGCAGCAGAGCCCAACCCCAGCTGGCTACAGCCTCCCTTCAGGATGAGAGGCAGGAGATTACTGTGGCTGCATTTCAGAAGACAGAGATTACATTTCCAGATGCTTTTATTTGACATGGTCAAGATGAGAGGCACTCTGGAAGGCACTGCTGAGATGTGTGCAACACAGTGCTTAAGAGAGGCTGTGGTGCATCACCAAGCAAGCACCCACAGCCTTCGATGCAAATGACACTGCCCAAACGTGTGGGAGGAGGCAGGAGGCAGGAGCCACAGCCCAAGCACCCAGCACCTGCCCAGGATAAATGGCCAGCTGAGGGGCTGCTGCTCCTGCACTCGCAGTGAAGCTCCCAACATGCTCATGCAGGGCTGCAAAACTTCCCCTGCTCTGCCCTGCAACACCAGCTTCAAGCAGTGCTCTGCCCTGCTATGAGGCTGCAAATCCTCTCCTGCCCTTCAGCAGAGCACTGCAAACCACCCCTCAGTACCAGGTTCAAGAAGTGCTCTGCACTGCCATGGGGCTGCAAACCCTCCCCTGCCCTCATGACATCCAACAAGGCCAAGTGTAAGGTCCTGCACCTGGGTGGGTGCAATCCCAAGCACAGCTCCAGGCTGGGTGGGGAATGGCTGAGAGCAGCCCTGAGGAACAGGCCCTGGGGGTCTGGGCTGATGCAAATCTCAATAGGAGCCTGCAGTGTGCACATGCAGCCCAGACAGCAACCCTGTGCTGGGCTGCAGCAAGAGCAGTGTGGGCAGCAGGGCAAGGGAGGGGATTCTGCCCCTTGGCTCTGCTCTCCTCAGACCCCACCTGCAGTCCTGGGTGCAGTTCTGGAGCCCCCAGCACAAGCAGGACATGGAAGTGTTGGAGCCAGTGCAGAGGAGGCCACCAAGATGCTGAGAGGGCTGCAGCAGCTCTGCTCTGAGGACAGGCTGAGAGAGTTGGGGCTCTGCAGCCTGGAGAAGAGAAGGCTTTGAGGAGACCTTGGAGTGGCCTTGCAGGATCTGAAGGGGTCTACAGGAGGGCTGGGGAGGGACTATTGACAAGGTCTGGTAATGACAGGAGAAGCAGGAATGGGTTTGAACTGGCAGAGGGGAGATTGGAACTGGATGTTAGGAAGAAGTTGTTTGCAGTGAGGGTGGTGAGACACTGGCACAGGCTGTCCGGGGAGGTGGTGGAGCACAAAATCACCCAATGTGATCCTTGATCACATGGGATAATTCTGTGCTTCACCACCTCCCTGGAGGTGTTCAAGGCCAGATTGGATGAGGCACCTGTTCTAGTGGGAGGTGTCCCTGCCTGTGGTAGGGGGTTGGAACTGTCTGAGCTTTGAGGTCTATTCCAACCTAAACCATTCTAAACCCTTCAGCAGAGCACTGCAAACCTCCCTGCAACACCACGTTCAAGGAGTGCTTTGCCCTGGGGCTGCAAACCTTCCCCTGCCCACTGCAAACCTCTCTGCGGTACCAGGCTGGAGCTGTGCCTGAGCCCTGCTCGGTCCCGGAGCAACACTGGGTTAGCTCCAGGCTGTGGGGCTGGAGCAAGGCCAAGGTGTGTCCCCATGCCTCTCAGAGCATGAGTCACCACACCTGCTCTGAGGCACTGGATGCAGCCAGCAGCCGGCAATGTCATCTTTGGCACAGCCACCAGAGCTCCCTCTGAGCTAAGCTTTTAACACTTCATACACAGCACTCCTGGAATGCTTCATCACCCAAAGCTTTGCTTTCCCCAAAAGATATGCAGTGAGAAAGCAAAACCTCTGCCTGCTGCAGCTAAACAAAGGAGGTTCTTCTGCCCCTGTGCTCAGCACTGCTCAGGCCACACCTGGACTGCTGTGTCCAGTTCTGGGCTGCTGAATTGCAGAGAGATGTTGAGGTGCTGGAAGGTGTTGAGAGAAGGGCAGCAAGGCTGGGGAGGGGCCTGGAGCACAGCCCTGTGAGGAGAGGCTGAGGGAGCTGGGGGTGTGCAGCCTGCAGAAGAGGAGGCTCAGGGCAGAGCTCATTGCTGTCTGCAGCTCCCTGAAGGGAGGCTGTAGCCAGGTGGGGTTGGGCTCTGCTGCCAGGCAGCCAGGGACAGAACAAGGGGACACAGCCTGAAGCTGTGCCAGGGCAGGTCTAGGCTGGATGTGAGGAGGAAGTTGTTGGCAGAGAGAGTGATTGGCATTGGAATGGGATGCCCAGGGAGGTGGTGGAGTGGCCGTGCCTGGAGGTGTTGAAGCCAAGCCTGGCTGGGGCACTTAGTGCCATGGTCTGGTTGCTTGGCCAGGGCTGGGTGCTAGGTTGGGCTGGCTGAGCTTGGAGCTCTCTTCCAATCTGCCTGATTCTATGATCAGCTGGAGGAGGGTGGGCAGTGTAAGCCACAGGGAGACTCCAGCAGCCTGTGGTGCCAGGGCGCCCAGTCTCTGCTGGGACCCATTTTGTGCCCTTCCCTCTGCTTTTCTAGTGCAGAGCTGTCAGGACCAAGTCCCCACAGACACCAAGGTGCTGCAGAGCCCTTTGCTGACCGAGTGCTCTGTCCATGAGACATCTGCAGGGATGAGGCCACTCTATGCCAGCAGATGAAGCTGAGCCCTTGAGCTGCCTGCTGAGCTAAGCCCGGGGGAGGCTGCCGCCCGCGGAGCTCGGTGGCTGGGCTGTCTGCGAGGCTGAGCAGAAAGGCAGGGGCAGAGCCTCGGTGATCTGCTCCAGCCCCATTCTAATAAAAGGTAAATATTTTTGCAGATCCATTTCAAAGGCTTCTCCTTTCAGCCGTGTGGCAGGTGGAGGTTGGGGGAGGCCGAGCACCCCTGGGGTCAAACACACTGTTTGTCTTTGTCCTCCCAACTGCAGTAGAGGATGCTCTGCAGATAAGTCCAGACAGGTCAAAGCTCAAACTCCTTCCCCCCGACTTTTTACCTAGAAATGCTTGGAGCCACATTCTCCTCTCCCTCCAGATACTCGACTCAGTTCTTACAGCTGCTAGAACTGTTGCTAGACGAAAGGTACAAGAAATTGAGACTGGTTCCATTACAGGCAGGATACAAGAAACAGAATGTCTGGCAAATGGCGCTGGAGGCAGTGACAAAGCTCCCAGAGTGCTGTTACTGTCTGGGTTCCCACAGACAAGCATGCAGGTTATTAACTCACTCACTGGTCCCACAGAAGAGTGCAGTAGTTCAACTGATGTCTGGTAGGGTGCCTGCCTGCTGTCATATTCCTCTGAGCAGGCAAACACAATCACAGACTCACAGAAACACTCAAGCCCTAAACCATAGCCCCAAGCACCACATCCAAACCACCTTCAAACACACCCAGGGTTGGTGACTCCACCACCTCCCTGGGCAGCTCATTCCAGTCCCTGACCACTCTTGCTGGGAAAAAATTCTTCCTAATATCCAGAGTAAATCTACCCTGTGGCAGCTTGGGGCCATTCCCTCTTGTTCTATCACTAATGACCTGTGAGAAGTGACCAGCACCAACCTCTCCACAACATCCCCTCAGGTAGCTGTAGAGAGCAGTGAGGTCTGCCCTCAGCCTCCTCTGTTTCACACTAACCGTCCCCAGCTCCCTCAGTTGCCCCTGAGAAGCTTTGTTCTCCAGGCCCTTCCCCAGCTGATGATTTGCATTATAGAATGGAAATGAATGTTTCTCTTTTAAATCTCTGATTTGGAACATGGAACTGGGTTGGGGGCAAAGACCATTTCCACAAAGAAAACTCTTTTCATTCCACTGAGTCTTGCGTGTAGATGGTTCCACTCGTGGGGGCATGGCAGGTCCTGTTCAATATCTTTATTGATGCTCTGGAGCAGGGGATTGAGTCCAGCATCAGTGAGGTTGCAGATGGCACCAAGCTAGGAGCAGCTGTGGAGCTGTTGGAGGGTAGCAGAGCCCTGCAGAGGGACCTGGCCAGGCTGGATGGGTGGGCAGAGGCCAATGGGATGAGACTGAACAAGGCCAAGTGCAGGGTTCTGTACTTTGGCCACAACAACCCCAAGCAACGCTACAGGCTGGGGACAGAGTGGCTGAGAGCAGCCAGGCAGAGAGGGAGCTGGGGGTGTGCAGCCTGCAGAAGAGGAGGCTCAGGGCAGAGCTCATTGCTGTGAGGAAGTTGTTGGCAGAGAGAGTGATTGGCATTGGAATGGGCTGCCCAGGGAGGTGGTGGAGTGGCTGTGCCTGGAGGTGTTGAAGCCAAGCCTGGCTGGGGCACTTAGTGCCATGGTCTGGTTGGTTGGGCAGGGCTGGGTGCTAGGTTGGGCTGGTTGAGCTTGGAGCTCTCTTCCAACCTGCTTGATTCTATGATGTTAGATTGAATTTCTGCCCAAGCCCACCAAACCAGGCTGGCAGAGGGCATCTGCAAACACATGCATGGCCACTGGCTCTGGTTTGCCTCTCCTGTTAACACAGAGAGGAATTCAGATACCTAAGCTCCCAATAAATGTCACCACTGATAAGCCAAGCCAAACGAGGGTGGATTTAATTACTACCCTCTTTGTGCATCACACTCGCTCATGGGCCAGTCTCTGCCCAAAAAACTTGTCCTTGGGATCACATCCCCACAGTGTCCTTCCCCCATGTGACAGCAGAGCATCTCACATCATTACAGCTCTGGAAGGTGTCTGCCATGATTCTGGACCAAATACTGCCTAAGCTAAAACTCTCCCCAGCCCAACTACAGTCACTCATTTTGCTGCTTGGGTCCTGTTTTCTTTCTCTCATTGATGGTGAAGCTGAGCACTAAGTGCACTGCATTAAACTCTGCCTGCAGTCGGGCCTTAAGGAAGCAAGAAGGGAAAAGTTCTGGAAGGATCTGTTGCTTATGATCAGGGAAGGATATCTGCTGTGCAAAAGCAGGCTTGGAACTGTGCTTAGCTAAGCAGATTCTTGCCGCAGGTTTTCTTTTCTGTGCTTTGAGTCAGTTTGCCCTTTATTGCCTGGCATGCAGGGGACAGCTGCGCAGAACAGCACCGCTCAGGCTGCACTGACAGGCAGCGGTTCGGTGTCTGCAGCGTGGCTGTGCTGTGCCTGCTCCAGGGTGCAGCATTTGCCGTGCGGTGCTGCCGTGCGGTGCTGCCGTGCGGTGCTGCCGTGCGGTGCTGCCCTGCGCCCAGGGTGAGTCCCCTGCCGGCGGTTCAGGTGGATTTAGGTGAAGTCGGAAGCATGCAAGTGCAGCTTCTCCTCTCCCTTGAGCAAGCCAGCGGGCATGCGGCTGGCCACAGGCTGCCACGCTCAGCTTCTGGAGGAAAGCAGCAGGCATCCTTCCTGACCACACTGACACAGCAGCACTGACCACAGCAGCACTGACCACAGCAGCACTGACCACAGCAGCACTGATCACAGCTGTGAGCCGAGAACCGCAAGCCGTAGGTAACTCAGTAGGTAACTGAGCAGAGCATTTCACCAACTGCTTCCCAAGAGACCTCCTCCTAGCTTCAGCTTCCCTGAAAGCAGCCCCCCCGCGGCTGCTTTGCTGAGACAAAGCAGTGCCGAGAGCCACGGCGCGGCGAGGGGACATGGCAGGCAGCACCGTGTGTGAGCCAGCTGCAGGGCGCTGGCTGCTGACATCTGCTGCAGGGCGCTGGCTGCCAGGGCTGCAAGGCAGATCCTCTCCCGAGGTGCCGGGTGGGCTGTGCCCGCCAAGCCGGGAGCGCTGCCGCCAGCCTTCCTCTGGCTGGGAGACTGAGTTTTGTTCTGCTCCCGCCGCGAGGAAATGCTGCCTTTGTAGTCTGTCTCGCTTCTCTTTTTGTGGTGTGAGCCCCACACTGATGTGGCTTTAGGGCAGCCATACCAGGAGTGTCCCCAGCTGGGTGGCTCTCAGGGACCCACAGCAAGAGGAAGCAGAGGGACATCAGATCCGTGACCGCACAGAATAAGCCCTTGCTGGAGTCCTCTCCCCACCCCCTGCAAATCTCTTGGCATTGACAGGAGAGCAGTCTGTCTGTCTGCCCACCCTCACCTGCTCTTCAGCCTGTCTAGCCACTGAAGGAAACCGAAGAGCTTTCCTGACTCAGAAAGTCAACCATCAGAGAGCAATGTGTACGAGCAGGCACACTGCCAGCTCACAGCAGCGCCGCTGCCTGCCTGCTGCTCCACTCACACATCTGTGTTTACAGAGCCTATTCCCAGGCTGAGATGCTAACAGATAGATGGAGGCTGAACATGTAAAAGTCGGGCCTCAGAGAGCCTGCAGGGAGGCTGTGCTGGCCAGAAGAGAGCTGCAAATGCTGCATGGTTATGTTATAGTCTCTGCCTGCCCAGCAGAAAGCTGTGAAGCTGTAAGTGAACATGGAATTTATTTCATAGAATCACAGAATCAAGCAGGTTGGAAGAGAGCTCCAAGCTCAGCCAGCCCAACCTAGCCCCCAGCCCTGGCCAAGCAACCAGACCATGGCACTACGTGCCCCAGCCAGGCTTGGCTTCAACACCTCCAGGCACGGCCACTCCACCCCCTCCCTGGGCAGCCCATTCCAATGCCAATCACTCTCTCTGCCAACAACTTCCTCCTCACCTCCAGCCTAGACCTGCCCTGCCACAGCTTCAGGCTGTGTCCCCTTCTTCTGTCCCTGGCTGCCTGGCAGCAGAGCCCAACCCCAGCTGGCTACAGCCTCCCTGCAGAGAGCTGCAGACAGCAATGAGCTCTGCCCTGAGCCTCCTCTGCTGCAGGCTGCACACCCCCAGCTCCCTCTCTGTCTGTCTGCTCTCAGCCACTCTGTCCCCAGCCTGTAGTGCTGCTTGGGGTTGTTGTGACCAAAGTGTAGAAGCCTGCACTTGGCCTCATCCAATCTCATCCCATTGGCCTCTGGCAAGTACCCCTGTGGGGCAAGGACCTCCACTGAGGGGTTACTGCAATGCTGACACTCAGCAGTGTGTTAAACAGGATGAAAGGTACTGAAGGAAAGTTTGCTTAGATGACTCAGAGGTCCAGTTACAAATTGCTCCATAAACTAGTACCTTGAGCATCCATCCTGTTCTCTTGGAGCTGTTAACAAGTGCTTAGCAAGTCCCTCTCTGGAAAGCTTTGGTTGTTCTCTGTGTAGGAATCTGAAGTATGGAAAATGAGGTCATGTACTTGAGAGTTTCAATACCAAATGACCCTAATGAATAATTAGAATCATAGAATCCAATGTTTGATCTTCCTTGTGCAGGTTTTTCCCCATTTCTAATCATTTCAGACTATTTCAGGGCACATCTGGTCTTTATTAGGTAGGCAGAGTCTGTTCTTTAGTAAAGAACAGTAAAGCAGAGAGAAAATGGAAAGATTTGCTATGAAGTGTTGAGGCTGTCTGGAGGAATCAGCCCTGCTGAGGAGATGTCATAGAATCAGGCAGGTTGGAAGAGAGCTCCAAGCTCAGCCAGCCCAACCTAGCCCCCAGCCCTGGCCAAGCAACCAGACCATGGCACTAAGTGCCCCAGCCAGGCTTGGCTTCAACACCTCCAGGCACAGCCACTCCACCACCTCCCTGGGCAGCCCATTCCAATGCCAATCACTCTCTCTGCCAACAACTTCCTCCTCACATCCAGCCTAGACCTGCCCTGGCACAGCTTGAGGCTGTGTCCCCTTCTTCTGGTGCTGGCTGCCTGGCAGCAGAGTCCAACCCCACCTGGCTACAGCCTCCCTGCAGGTAGCTGTAGAGAGCAATCAGGCCACCCCTTTGCCCCTGTGGTTTGGCTTTTGTGCCTAGTCCTCCTCCTCATGTCCAGGGGAGTTTGTCCCTGACTCAGCCATTAGAGTCCCAAGCAGAGGCAATCTTTGCTGTCGCTGAGGAGTGTTGCCACCGAGCAGAGAATGTCACAGCCGCTGTGGGTTCAGCGGCTTAGGAAGGACCAAAAGAGCTCCTGAGAATGCCTCCTGTGCCTCACAGAAACACATCTGGGTGCAGACTGTGGTGTGCTCCCCTGTGCTGCGGTGCAGTGCTGGTGCTGGAAGGGCAGCAGGGGCTGGCCCAGGTTGCTGCTACGCTTGGGAACGTGTTGGGTTGCTTTCCGCATTCCCTCGCTTCCTTCCCCAGCGCAGCCATTTCCTTCCCAACAGTGTTTAAACCAGTCCAGAGTGGCCAGAGCATAGCCAGGGCTGGTTATCAGCAGCCCTCACAACTGCAACGAGTGTCTCTAGCTTTCCTTATCCGCCTCCCCAGCAGTCACTGTCATCAAAGCCCCTGGATGGGAGGCAGATGAATGGCTGCTCTTGGAATAGAAACCTGCAGCAAGGTCAGTGCTGTTCAAAACAATCTGGGCAGCAGCAGGAAATTCCCTCCAGGACTGCTAAATCTTGTTTACAAGAGCTGTCTTTCTGCAGGATGTGTCCTACCCAGTGCTGTGCTGGGAATGCCCTGACACACACACTGCTTGGCTGGCCAGGCTCAGAAAGCACAGAGCATCAGTCCTGCTCCAATTCCCACTTCCTCCAGTGCAACAGGGCTCCAGGTGAAACTCAGCAGTAGAGGCACCTTGACAGGCTGCATGCAGAGCTGGGCACAAGCCAACCTCATGAGGTTCAACAAGACCAGGTGCAGCTGGGTCGAGGCAATCCCAAGAGCCAATATAGGCTGGGCAGGGACTGGCTTTAGAGCAGCCCTGAGGAGAGGAACTTGGGGGTGCTGGAGAAACTCAATCTGAGCTGTCAGTGCTGCTCTTGCAGACCAGAGAGCAGCCAGAGCCTGGGCTGCAGCCAGAGCAGTGTGGGCAGCAGAGCCAGGGAAGGGATCCTGCCCCTCTGCTCTGCACTGCTGAGACCCCACCTGGAGTACTGCATCCAGTGCTGGAGCCTCTGGGACAAGAGGGATATGGAGGGGCTGGAAGGGGTCCAGAGCAGGGCCACGAGGATGAGCAGAGGGCTGCAGCTGCTCTGCTGTGAGGAGAGAATGAGGGAGTTGGAGCTGTGCAGCCTGGAGAGGAGAAGGCTCCCAGGTGACCTTATTGTGGCCTTGCAGTATCTGAAGGGGACTATGAGAAAGATGGGGAGGGACTTTTTAGGCTGTCAGGTAATGACAGGACTGGAGGGAATGGAACCAAGCTAGAAATGGGGAGATTCAGAGTAGATGTTAGGAAGAAGTTGTTGAGCATGAGAGTTGTGAGAGGCTGGCAGGGGTTGCCCAGGGAGATGGTTGAGGCCCCATGGCTGGAGGTGTTTCAGGCCAGGCTGGCTGAGGCTGTGTGCAGCCTGCTCTAGGGTAGGGTGTCCCTGGGCATGGCAGGGGGTTGGAACTGGCTGCTCCTTGTGGTCCCTTCCAGCCCTGACTGATTCTATGTAAGGGCAGAAACTGCCTGTGCCTGGAAGCAGTGCTGCCAGGGGGTACCTCGGCTGGCCCAGGGGCAGATGCCTTTGGGAGGTTCCCCTGCCCAGAATGGGTTGTACCTAAAGCACACAGAGATATAAAATCAATCCTGAACAAAAACTATCCTGGAATATTTCCCTGAGAAGGCTGAGGGAGGACTGGGAGACAGAATCAGCCACATCCCACTGCCACATCCCACTGCCACATGCCCTGCTAGGGAGGTCAACACAGTGACCATACCCTCATCTTTTGGCACTAAAAAAAAGAATAGCTTTTCTCAAGGTATGAGGCACACAAAGGTGGTGAATACGACTGTCAAAGAGCTTCTGCAGCCACTTGTGGGTGAAGAAAGCTCTGATCTGGCCAGCTCCTTGGTGCAAACAAAGATGCAAACCAACCAGGGGCTGATCAGGTGGAAATGTTCACTGCATCACAGGGGAAATGCAGACAAGGTACAGAGACACTCTAAGAGCTCTGGTTGTTGGCATCCACTTAGTGCAAGTGCTGAGAGCCTGGGCAGCAGCGTGGCAGAG
Source organism: Tricholaema leucomelas (assembly GCA_013400475.1). Lineage (NCBI taxonomy): Eukaryota > Metazoa > Chordata > Aves > Piciformes > Lybiidae > Tricholaema lacrymosa > Tricholaema leucomelas. The sequence goes on from WAAF01007957.1 coordinate 382,604, forward strand.
TAGAGAGCCTTAGTACCTGAAAGTCTGGGACATGAAGCTGGGCTCCTCAATTCAAGAGAGATGCAGAGGTGCTGGAAGGTGTTGAGAGAAGGGCAGCAAGGCTGGGGAGGGGCCTGGAGCACAGCCCTGTGAGGAGAGGCTGAGGGAGCTGGGGGTGTGCAGTCTGCAGAAGAGGAGGCTCAGGGCAGAGCTCATTGCTGTCTGCAGCTCCCTGCAGGGAGGCTGTAGCCAGGTGGGGTTGGGCTCTGCTGCCAGGCAGCCAGCACCAGAAGAAGGGGACACAGCCTGAAGCTGTGCCAGGGCAGGTCTAGGCTGGATGTGAGGAGGAAGTTGTTGGCAGAGAGAGTGATTGGCATTGGAATGGGCTGCCCAGGGAGGTGGTGGAGTGGCCGTGCCTGGAGGTGTTGAAGCCAAGGCTGGCGGGGGGCCGTAGTGCCATGGTCTGGTTGCTTGGCCAGGGCAGGGTGCTAGGTTGGGCTGGCTGAGCTTGGAGGTCTCTTCCAGCCTGCTTGGTCCTATGATTCTATGACTCAAACTAGTGCAGAAATGTCTGTTTTCAATGAGCAACAAGAGGATGTGTGATCCAAGGGACCTTGGGCAAACAAAGAACCACTCTGTGGGCATCCATTGCCTTCAGTATCTTTGCAGATGTTGGTACAGTTCCTGCTCTGTGCCTTGAGGTTATGAGAGTTAAGGGTTGCTGTGGCACTACAGCTCTGGTCAGTTTGGCTTTTGGAGTGAATTGGACGACCTAACCTTTGTAAACACGGGTGAATAAGGATATCACTCAAAGGAGGATAGGGTGGGGAGCGCTTTGGGCAGAGATATGGACAGGAGGAAACAAGGAGGCTTATTTAAAGTCACTGTTTGTCTTCTTTAGCTGAAGAAATATGTTAGGTTAGAAATAGAAACACTGGAATTAAAAGTTATCTGTTTTCCTTCCTGAGCAGAGAGAAGAGGAGCTTGACAGCTCACAGAATCACACAACATTAGAGCTTGGAAGGGACCTCTGCAGATCACTGATTCCAACCCCGTTGCCAAGGCAGGATCCCCAAGGGTAGTCCAGGCAGGAATGCATCCAGGTGGGTTTGGAAAGGCTCCAGAGAAGGAGACTCCACAGCCTCTCTGGGCAGCCTGCTCCAGGGCTCTGGCACCCTCACTGTAAAGAAGTTTCCCCTCACGTGGAGGTGAAACCTTCTCTGTTCCAGTTCTTCCATTGCTCCTGGCCTAGCAAACACAGCTGAACTGTTTGCATTTCGAGGTGGTAAGAGTGCCTCACAGTTAGCATCTTGCAGGCATGCTGAAACCTTGGTCAGCCATGAAAGACATTACCAGGTGTCTCCCAGGGAAAACCTACTTCTGCTGGGGTACAGCGGAGGGGATGGATGTGTGGAGGTGGTTACGTGGAGAAGGGAGCAGTGCCCAGTAACAGCAAGCAGGGGCTGTGGTAGCCATCGGTGGTTTTGCTCCCTCTGCTCAGCTTGCTCCCTCACTCACGAGTAGCTGGAAGTCTTCTGCTCTGCAGAGTACTGCAGGCACTTAGCGATGCAACACAGCTGCTGCAAAGCTTGAGCACCAGCTGAAGTACTGCAGTACTTCCCCATCCTGCAGGCACTACCTCAGCTCCCTGCTGCAGCAGGAGGAAGGGGTCAGCTAACAGACACGGGCCTCAGGTCCCATCACCAGGCACCCAGCACTGCCTCTACCCACCAGATGTGCAAGGGCAGCTGGCAGCTTGCGCTTTGAGCAGCTTCCCTGGTTCTGCGTGCCAGGTGGAGGGGAAAGGCAGGGATCAAAGGACTCCTGCCCCTGTCCTCCAAAAGTTCTGCCTCTCTCGACTAAACACATAGGAAATCACTGAGATTTTGGCCAAGTAACACCTCAAACTTGGTCCCATCCAAACAAAATCTTCATTTCAGAGGATGTCTCAAGCCACACAAACTACAATTTCTGTCTCATTTTCTGAGCTCACCACTACTGTTATGAGAGCAGCTCCAGGCCTCCTGTTGCTCTTTTGAAGCAAAGTTAACTCCAGCACAGTGCTGTCTGAGCTTTCTCTTTGGAGGTCTCTTCCAACCAGGTTGATTCTATGATTCTGTGTCTGGTAAAGCTGGATGAAAAGCATCTCACAGAATCACAGAATGCTTTGAGTTGGAAAGGACCTCAAAGCTCAGCCACTTCCAAACCCCTGCCATCCAACCTGGCCTTGAACGCCTTCAGGGAGGTTGTGGACAACCTCCCTGGGCAACCTGTGCCAGTGTCTCACCACCCTCACTCCAAAGAACCCTTTCCTAACATCCAGTTCCAATCTCCCCTCTGCCAGTTCAAACCCATTCCTCCTCCTCCTGTCATTACCAGACCTTGTCAATAGTCCCTCTTCAGCCCTCCTGGATCCCCTTTCAGATCCTGGAAGGCCACTCCAAGGTCTCCTGGAAGCCTTCTCTTCTCCAGGCTGCAAAGCCCCAACTCTCTCAGCCTGTCCTCAGAGCAGAGCTGCTGCAGCCCTCTCAGCACCTTGGTGGCCTCCTCTGGACTGGCTCCAACACTTCCATGTCCTGCTTGTGCTGAGGGCTCCAGAACTGCACCCAGGACTGCAGGTGGGGTCTGAGGAGAGCAGAGCCAAGGGGCAGAATCCCCTCCCTTGCCCTGCTGCCCACACTGCTCTTGCTGCAGCCCAGCACAGGGTTGCTGTCTGGGCTGCACTCACCCTGCAGCACAGCTCATCCCTCCACATCCTGGTTAAACTTAGACCCAGCTTATCTCACACCAAGAACTTAATGATGAAATGCTTCCATATTTTCAGGAAGAGGTGGGTTGAGAACTGAAGTCAGCTTACAACAGAGCAACAGCAATGGCAGAAAGCTTTGTGGCTCTCAAGCAGTAGGCTGAGGTGTGCACCACAGTGCAGCAGATGTGCTGCAGTAAGAGGGGCACCTTTGGTCTGGCCGCGCTGCTCACTCACAAAGGAGGGCTGTGCCGCTAATGAACATTTCTGCTTTGCTGGGTTCACTGATTTTGTGTGTTCAGAGCAGGAGGGAAATTGCACTGCTCTCCAAGAAACCACTTTGATACCCTGTAAATGCAGAGCTGTAAAGCACTCAGGGCACGTTGGGCCATGAGTGGGTTATCTGTGCACACAGCTGGTATGGCTGCTTCAGGATGTTTAAGCAGTGTGAAAGGTGAGCAGGACAGGGGCAATGCATTCTTAGCTAAGCTCAGCTGTAGGGAAGGAGCTCGGGGGAGAGAAGAAAGAAGTCATTCTTCAGAATCAGGCACAATTCTTTTACAGAGAGCGAAAGCCTACCAAAGCAAGTGTGACTTGTGGCAGGCTGAGAAAGGTTTTACCAAAGCAGAGCAGATGGCTGGAGAAGCTACTGATGCCTCACCTGCATGAACCAAGGGGGTCCTGCTTACTCCTGTTGCACTCAGCAGCACATATTGCTGCCATTGCTGTTGCTCTGATGTAAGCTGACTTCAGTTCTCAACCCACCTCTTCCTGAAAATATGGAAGCATTTCATCATGAAGTTCTTGGTGTGAGATAAGCTGCACTTGCAGTGTCTCTCCTCTGCTTTCTTCTCCTCAATGCATAAACCTGCCTGCCTGCAGGCACTCCAGTCCTACAGCTGCCTGCCAGCACCTGAAGGCAGCCTGCAGGAAGGCTCCTAGCAAGACATAAGCTGTTGAGGTTCTCTGCACTGAAAACCTTTTTCCATGTGACCTACATAACTTTACAGCTTCACATCCAGACACTGACAAAGCTTCCCAGGCTAATTCATGCTCTGCATCTGTCCGGATGAAAGAAAAAATCTCCAGAGGATTCGGAGAGGTTTCAGCAGCACAGAACACAGCTGTGCATTTACTATGGAGCAGGCTGAGGGAGCTGGGGGGGTGCAGCCTGCAGAGGAGAAGGCTCCAGGGGCACCTCAGAGCTGCCTGCCAAGAGCTGAAGGCAGCCTGCAGGAAGGCTGCAGAGGGACTTTGCATCAGGGGCTCTAGAGACAGGCCAAGGGGCAATGGTTTGGAGCTGAGGCAGAGCAGAGTGAGAGTGGAGCTGAGGAAGGAGTTGTTGAGTGTGAGGGTGCTGAGAGTGTGGCCCAGGCTGCCCAGGGAGGCTGTGGCTGCCTCCTTGCTGGGGGTGCTGCAGGCCAGGCTGGATGAGGCCTTGAGCAGCTGAGTGTAGCTGAGAGGTGTCCCTGGGCATGGTGGGGAGGTTGGAGGCGATGAGCTCTGAGCTGCCTTCCAGCCTTAGCCATTCCAGGATCCTGTGCCTGTACGTGAGCTGCAGCAGACTGCTCTCTGCACTGGCCAGCAGCAGCTGCTTCAGGCAGACAGAAACACATCTCTTGAGACTGCAGGGTTTTTAGAGAGGTTGCAACCACTTCATGAGAAACTTGTAGCTAAGAAAATTTTAGTCAAGTGGGAGGGCAGACCTCAGTCAGCCTGAGGAGATCAGTCTTGGTACAGGGATTTCATTTCCATTTCCTCTCTTTGTCTTCTGTTCTGGCTTTCCTCACACAGCTGTGCTGGGCACCTTCTGCTAAAAGCAGCCCAGCAGGGCTCAGGTGGCTCTTTGGCTACCACAAGAGGTGGCTAATGGCAATTAGTAACCTGAGATTTACACTTAGGGGGTTGTGGGATTTCCTGCAAGAGTCCCCATGACTCTGGCTTCCTGCTTTGAGAGTAGAGCACCCAAGAGCCTGGTTTGGTCTTGCCTTTAATTTAGTTACATGCCAGCAGTCACAAAACAGGGCTGGACTGGATGGCCTTGGTTGGATAGGTTGCACTGGATGATCTTGGAGGTCTCTTCCAACCTGTTTGATTATGATTCTATGATTCTAAGACACAGAGGACAAATACATGCAGAGATTTTAGCTCCATTGTGCAAGGTGCAGGAGATGATATTCCCATTCCCTAGCTCTCACAGGATCACAGAAACATCCAGGTTGGAAAATGCCCTCAGGATCACCAAGTCCAACCTCTCACAATGATTCAGAAGCATGGAAAGAGTACAAGATGCAGTCTGGCTTCCAAGAACTGCTATATATTAGTTTTGGTCCTGGGAAACTATTTTCATCCTTCCTTCCTCTCTTTCTGACTGCTGTTCTAGTTTGCTCCTCATGCTTCCTAGGAAGTGTTCCTAGCAAAGCAGGGGTGTGTGCATTCTAACCCTGTCTGCTCCCAGAGTAAGGGAAAACCCCCATGGAAACCCTGGGGTGCTCCCACACAGACCTAAACATCTGTACTGAGCTTCACTTCCCCTCAAGCCTCTTTAGCTCAATGGGCTGTGAGCAGCCAAACCAATAGTGACCAAATCCTAGGAAAGCAGCAGATTCAGGAGGAAGTTGTTGGCAGAGAGAGTGATTGGCATTGGAATGGGCTGCCCAGGGAGGTGGTGGAGTGGCCGTGCCTGGAGGTGTTGAAGCCAAGCCTGGCTGGGGCACTTAGTGCCATGGTCTGGTTGCTTGGCCAGGGCTGGGTGCTAGGTTGGGCTGGCTGAGCTTGGAGCTCTCTTCCAACCTGCTGGATTCTGTGATTCTGTGATTCTATCCTTGTCTTCAACAACTTTGCACCTAATGTTGTGAACTGGCCCCTGCTAGAAAGATGCAATGCTGGGAGTGAAATGGTGAGAGGCACTGGAGACAAAGAAAGATCTGGAGTGAGTGCTCTTAAATAAAGGGGGAAGAGAGGAGTGAAATCCCTGTGGAGATTCCCCAGGTGGTGGATACTGAAACCTCCTGTTTGAAATTACATCTTGCTGTGGTAGCTGCAGGAAACAGAAGCACAGTGCTCATGGCTCCCAGTCAGGCCACCATGCCAAACACACACAAAGCTGCAGTGACCTTTAATTCCCAACAGCTTCAGCAGACCTTATTAAAAGCACTGGTGGGCTCAGGGATCAGAAACTCCTGGTTTCAGCTTTCAAATGTGCCCTCTGAGGATGCTAACCCCAGTGACATTACAATATAAGATGTCTCCTGAGCAGAAGAGGTATAACAACTACTACTAATTAAAGCAGGGAAGAGGAATATGGGCACATGAAAGAAGTAAGCTGAGTGTCTTGGCAACCACTTCTGCCTTCTGCGGACTGAGAGGGAAAGAAAAGGAGAGAGAGATGAGATTGTTGTTGCCTCCCTTCTTAAAACACACAGATCTGATCTGACAATAGAACAAAACAGGAACTCAGGCAGTGGGATACTGGGAAAGGAGTCAGGTTTTATGGTCACCCATAAATGCTGCCCCAGCAGTTAAGTGCAAGGGTACAAGTTACGAGCGTCAGTGGTTAGTCCTGCTGAACTATTTCTGCTTCTCATGGTGGCTGAAAGATGGAGAGACCTGCACCCTCTTGTCACTGATCTCAGAGCTCCCATCAAAATGCCTGTCTTCAGCTTGCTCCTGTCCTGCTGCTGGCCTGCAGCCGTGCCCTGGGGACCTTAGTGGTGCTGTCGGAGCAGAATTCCTTGCTGCTAGTAAGACATAAGCTGTTGAGGTTCTCTGCACTGAAACCCATTTCTGTGTGACCTACATAACTTTACAGCTTGACATCCAGACACTGACAAAGCTTCCCAGGCTAATTCATGCTCTGCATCTGTCCGGATGAAAGAAAAAATCTCCAGAGGATTCGGAGAGGTTTCAGCAGCACAGAACACAGCTGTGCATTTGCTATGGAGCAGGGTGAGGGAGCTGGGGGGGTGCAGCCTGCAGAGGAGAAGGCTCCAGGGGCACCTCAGAGCTGCCTGCCAAGAGCTGAAGGCAGCCTGCAGGAAGGCTGCAGAGGGACTTTGCATCAGGGGCTCTAGAGACAGGCCAAGGGGCAATGGTTTGGAGCTGAGGCAGAGCAGGGTGAGAGTGGAGCTGAGGAAGGAGTTGTTGAGTGTGAGGGTGCTGAGAGTGTGGCCCAGGCTGCCCAGGGAGGCTGTGGCTGCCTCCTTGCTGGGGGTGCTGCAGGCCAGGCTGGATGAGGCCTTGAGCAGCTGAGTGTAGCTGAGAGGTGTCCCTGGGCATGGTGTGGAGGGTGGAGCAGATGAGCTCTGAGCTCCCTTCCAGCCTGAGCCATTCTGGGATCCTGTGATATACTTCACTGCACCTGGACATTTCTGAGAGCCAGAGGAGGAGGTTTTGTTGGGAGCAATGCGGAGGAGCAGCATGAGCGGCTGCAGTGTTTTAGTGGGTTAGGTAAAGCCTGCAGGTGACAATGGCTGCCCATGTGAAACAGAACAGATTTTGCCAGGGACTTTCAAAGAACAGGCTCAAATTGAGAAGTGTCTTCAGGTTCCCTTGGAAGCTGGCATGGCTGGGAAATGAGCCAAGGAGTCTGTGTTTCTGTAATACTTGTGCTGATGCCAGGGAGAAATATTTGCACTGTCACTTTCCCGCCTGCTTGAAGCACCCCAGTGCTTGCTAGAGGGTTCTAACAGGCTCCAGACCATTTTAGCTCCCAAAGAACAAAAGACTCACAAGCAGATGATAGAAACCATTATTAGAACATGAAACTTCAGAACTCTTTAAATTAAAGTAAAATATCTCATAGAACCCTAGAACAGCTCAGGGACCTCAGCGCTCATCTGCTCCAACCTCTGTGCCATGGGCAGGGACGCCTCTTGCCCAGACTCGGTGCTCAAGGCCTCATCCAGCCTGGATGCAGGAGTGACTGGGTGAGATTGGTTTCAGCATTCCTAACATAAAAGCTCAGAACTGTTGCTCAGAACATCCTTTTTGGGCCTAGGGAAGGATTGAAGCTGTTCCATGTCATCAGAGATGCACAAAGATGAACTTGCAATCTACCCATAGAGAGCTTTCCAGGGGGCTCTGGGTACACTGCAAAATCATAGAATCAGAGAATCAGACAGGTTGGAAGAGAGCTCCAAGCTCAGCCAGCCCAACCTAGCACCCAGCCTTGCCCAACCAACCAGACCATGGCACTAAGTGCCCCAGCCAGGCTTGGCTTCAACACCTCCAGGCACGGCCACTCCACCACCTCCCTGGGCAGCCCATTCCAATGCCACTCACTCTCTCTGCGAACAACTTCCTCCTCACATCCAGCCTAGACCTGCACTGGCACAGCTTGAGGCTGTGTCCCCTTCTTCTGGTGCTGGCTGCCTGGCAGCAGAGCCCAACCCCACCTGGCTACAGCCTCCCTGCAGGGAGCTGCAGACAGCAATGAGCTCTGCCCTGAGCCTCCTCTTCTGCAGGCTGCACACCCCCAGCTCCCTCAGCCTCTCCTCACAGGGCTGTGCTCCAGGCCCCTCCCCAGCCTTGCTGCCCTTCTCTCAACACCTTCCAGCACCTCAACATCTCTCTTCAATTCAGGAACCCACAACTGGACACAGCACACATGAGAAGGTGCTGCCTAAAGATCTCCCAGTGCTGAAGCCAGCAGAGTCAGACTGCAATCATTTATGTTGATGAATTTGTTTGTTTTTCTGCTGGAAGAATTTGCTGAGTGGACATATTCCCAGTCCCTGCTCTCTAATACCAAAATGCTGACCATGGTCTTCTGCACACCACATAGTTTGGAATCCTAAGAACCTCATAAGAATGACCTTATGGATCAAATCCTGACATTCTGTCCTGCAGCCAGAGCCAGAGCTCTTTTCTCAGCTGTGTCAGTGGCATAAGGAAGGTGATGCTCCATGGGACCTTTTTGGTCTGCTGTGCAGTAGTACCTGCACTGCACAGGTTTGACTCTTGCCATGCTGATTGGCATTTTGGCTGTCTGCAATAGGGTGCAGTGAGTGAGAGAAGAATCATTCCCCTGCAAAATAACTCTCTAGTCAGGAGCTGTAAAGTTCCCTTCCTTACCTTTAGTGCTCAGAGCAAGGCTAAGTGCAGGGTTCTACACTTTGGCCACAACTACCCCAAGCAGCACTACAGGCTGGGGACAGAGTGGCTGAGGGCAGCCAAGCAGAGAGGGACCTGGGGCTGCCCAGGGAGGTGGAGTCACCATGCCTGGAGGTGTTGAAGCCAATCCTGGCTGGGGCACTTAGTGCCCTGGTCTGGTTGCTTGGCCAGGGCTGGGTGCTAGGCTGGGCTGGCTGAGCTTGGAGCTCTCTTCCAACCCGCCTGGTTCTGTGTCTCTATGACTCCATGACTCTATGAGCTGCCTGGCTGCACAAAGTGCAGAACGGGATTCAGTCAGTCTCTGGAACTGCACTTGAGGCTCCTCCGGGGCTGGCACGGCGAGGGAAGCTGTGCTGCCAGCAAGCATTCGCAGCGGGAAAGCGCCGGAGGAACGAGCCTTTAGAAATGGTTGGAATTCTTGTCTGTGGATTCTGGGATGTAAAATTATCCGGCACATAAAACATTTACTGCACAGCTGCTGGGGGCCGTTTGGTGGTTGGCTTTCTGCTCCTTTTTACTGCCAGCATCTCCCTTACAAGGAGGACTCCTGTGCGCAGCGTGCAGCCGACAGCATCCCTGGGCCGCCTCCTGTGCCTGCTGCACTGCTGCGGCTCGCCCGCCGGCAGCAGCGTTCTCTGCATGGCAGCTCGGCTTAGGCACGAGTGCAGACGCACGGCTCCACTGACATCACCCTGTTGTCCTGACAGCTTAGCGGGTTTGCTCTTAAATTAGAAGGTCGTTAGCAAACCCTACAGCTCATTTGAACAGTGAAAAGCAGCCTGGCGAAAGGTCTCCCTGCCCTCTGGAGCTGCCCTTGCCAGAGGCTGTGTGTCCGGGAGCAGCACACTGCAACCAGAGAAAGCAGCTCTTGGATCCAGGCCAGATGCTCGTCTCGTTTCTCTGCCTGTCCCCTCCTTTGCAGCCTTCTCCCTCTTCTCCCCAGTAACCCTCAGATGAGACTCAAAGTTAGTAAACACAAGAAAGACAAAACTGCTAGGAAGCTGATGAAAACATCAGTAAGGCACAACATCTGGTTCCCATCTCCCACCCCTGACATCAGGAGGCTGTCCAGATGTTAGCAGAGATGCAGCAGTGGAAATGCCAGTTGGAATGGCAGCAGGGCAAGGGAGGGGGTTCTGCCCCTTGGCTCTGCTCTCCTCAGGCCCCACCTGCAGTCCTGGGTGCAGGTCTGGAGCCCCCAGCACAAGCAGGACATGGAAGTGTTGGAGCCAGTCCAGAGGAGGCCACCAAGATGCTGAGAGGGCTGCAGCAGCTCTGCTCTGAGCACAGGCTGAGAGAGTCGGGGCTCTGCAGCCTGGAGAAGAGAAGGCTTCCAGGAGACCTTGGAGTGGCCTTGCAGGATCTGAAGGGGGTTCCAGGAGGGCTGGGGAGGGACTACTGACAAGGTCTGGTAATGACAGGAGGAGGAGGAATGGGTTTGAAGTGTCAGAGGGGAGATTTGAACTGGATGTTAGGAAGGAGTTCTTTGGAGTGAGGGTGGTGAGACACTGGCACAGGTTGCCCAGGGAGGTTGTGGAGCACAGAATCACCCAATGTGATCTTTGATCAGGAGACAGCCTGATCTTTGGCAGGAGGCAGCCAAAGCATCCCTGGGCAGCCCCCTCACACTCAACAGCTCCTTCTGCTGTTCTACACTAAGCCTGCTCTGCCTCAGCTCCAAACCATTCCCCTTGGCCTGTCTCTAGAGCCCCTGATGCAAAGTCCCTCTGCAGCCTTCCTGCAGGCTGCCTTCAGCTCTTGGCAGGCAGCTCTGAGGTGCCCCTGGAGCCTTCTCCTCTGCAGGCTGCACCCCCCCAGCTCCCTCAGCCTGTGCTCACAGCAGAGCTGCTCCAGCCCTTGCAGCATCTTTGTGGCCTCCTCTGGCATCCCTCCAGCAGCTCTGTGTCCTCCTTCTGCTGGGGACAGCAGTGCTGGAGGCAGGATTGGAGGTGAGGTCTGAACAGAGCAGAGCCAAGAGGAATAGCTGTGGAAGAGCAAAGGAGTGGGAAAAGGCTGTGGTTCATTAATCCCCTCCAGCTGTTGTAACTGGAATGGAGAAGGATTTTGCAGCAGCCACCTCTCTGCCATGCTCATCACCCTGAGCACTGCTGCCTGGGAGCCTGGACTAAATAGTGCCATTGTTGCAGGCTGGTGACAGAAGGGACAGTGGAGCTCCGTGGAAGAAGTGTTTGAAATTTCACTGCTGGACCAAAATGTGCAAGCCATAAATAAAGCTTTCTAGCTGCCCAGTCCCCAGCACTGCATTTCAGCTCTGCTGCACAACATCCAGCACAAATACCCCAGGGGACAGAGGAGCTGCTCTTTAGTTTTCCATGTGAGTGCTCCAACATCTGCTGGTATCAGACTTCAAACCAGGAGCATGAGGGGACTGGAAACAGTATCACAGAATCAGTCAGAGGTGGAAGGGACCACAAAGAGCAGCCAGTTCCAACCCCCCTGCCATGCCCAGGGACACCCTACCCTAGAGCAGGCTGCACACAGCCTCAGCCAGCCTTGCCTTAAACACCTTCAGCCATGGGGCCTCAACCACCTCCCTGGGCAACCCCTGCCAGCCTCTCACCACTCTCATGCTCAACAACTTCCTCCTCACCTCCAGCCTCACTCTCCCCACCTCCAGCTTTGCTCCATTCCCCCCACTCCTGCCACTCCCTGGCAGCCTCAAAAGTCCCTCCCCAGCTTTTTTGCAGCCCCCTTCAGACCCTGGAAGGCCACAAGAAGTTCCCTTAGGAGCCTCCTCTTCCGCAGCCTGCACAGCCCCNGCAGGACCTTGCCCTTGGACTTGTTGAACCTCCTGAGTCTGACTTGTGCCCACCTCTCCAGCCTGTCCAGGTCCCTCTGGATGGCTTATTTCCCTCTGGAAACAAGGCAGTGCAGCAGCTGGAGATGAACAGCTCCAGAATGCTGCTCAGGCAGTCCCAAGCCTGCTGGCACTTCCTACAACTTCACATAGAGAGTGAGAAATTAGAAACTAGAAGCTATGATGAGAATCTAACATTTAGCTCCCAATGCCATTGTAAATGAGGACTTGGGCGGCAGGGCTCTGGAAGTGCAGCAGCTCCTGAATGACAGCAGCAGTGCTGAAGAGGCAGACTGCACTTCCTGCAGCTTCCTGCAAGTGCGGAGGGGCAGCCTTGACAAGAAGCAGCTGACTCAGCACAGGCTGTGACACAAGTGTGCTGCTCTGAACATGAAAGATGTGAAGGATGCTACATCACATCAACCAAAGGGAGGTTGTCTCCAAAGCTTTCTTACACTAGGAGCTTGTTCAGTAATTCCGTAAGTAGCAGCAGAGCTCCTTAGCAGGTTCTGCAATGCATAAAAAGGCAGAGAATCAGAGAACCATGGAATCATCAGGGTTGGAAAAGAGCTTTAAGACCATTAAGTCAGCAATAGCCCAAGCAAACCATGTCCTGAAGCTCCAGGTCCACAGCTTCCTGAACACCTCCAGGGATGGTGACTCCCTGAGCAGCCTGTTCCAGCCCCTCACCACTCTCTCACTAAAGAAATTTTTCCTCATGTCCAACCTAGCCCTGCCCTGGCACAGCTCAAACCCATTGCCTCTCATCCTATCTCTGGTTGCTTGGCAGAAGAGACCAACTCCAACCTCCTCTCAGGTAGCTGCACAGAGCAGTGAGATCTCTCCTCAGCCTTCTCTTCTCCACACTGAACACCCTCAGCTCCCTCAGGCACTCCTCCCAGGATGCCCTCCAAACTCCTCCTCAGTCTCACTGCTCTCCTCTGGACACCCTCCAGCACCTCAATGTCTTTCCTATGCTGTGGTGTCCAGAATTGAACCCAGTGCTCAAGCTGGGATGTCCCCAGGACTGAGCACAAGAGCACCATCACTGCCCTGCTCCTGCTGGGCACAAGCATCAGAGCTAAGGGGAAAGGCTAAGTGAAAGCAGCAATTATAAGCTCAGTGGAGACACAGGGACACTGACAATGAAGAACAAACTGTCTATCAGCAAGAGCAGACAACGTGCTGCAGATGCTCCCAGTGGCCCCTAGACAAGTCACACAGAGGTTGGCATGGCCAGTAAGTAAGAAAAACTTAATGATGTAATTCCAGCTAATCACCAGAGGCTAAAAATTAAAAGGACAAAGCAAAGTGGCCTGCAAAGAAACCCTCCATAAGGAGATTCAAAATGAATCCAGCCTGGGAGCGAGGTACAAGCTGGCTGCCAGGCTTCTGAAAGGATCCTGGATAGGAAGGGGCTGTTTGCTGGAGCTCTCTCTGTGGCCATATGACTTGCAAGGCCAAAGGCAATCCTTGCAGAGGATGCCCACAGCAGCAAAGCAGGCAGAACGAGAAGTGGGCTGTGGCAGACCCCTGCAAGCAGTAGTTTTTGTTGCTCGGCAATTAACAGGAAGCAAAAGCAAGCAGCAGGCAGTGTGGCAAAAGCCCACTGCATTCTGAAGAGGAAGCATTCAGCTCTCTGGCAGGTGAAATACTCTGCACAAAGGATGACACACGTGAGTGGCATGTGGGGTCTTGAGCAGCCTGGTCTAAAATCACAGAGTCCTTTTGGTTGAAAAGGTCATCAGGGCCAACCGTCACCTAACTCCACCGAGGCTGGGGCTAAGTCACATCGCTCAGCACCACTGGGGCAGCTCAGGGCTTGCCAGCGGTTGTCAAAGCACAGCAATTGTGGTCCTCACCACAAAGCAGGTGATGACCTCACCACAAAGCAGGTGATGACCTCACCACAAAGCAGGTGATGACCAGGCCTCACCCCTTGGCCAAGCCAGCTGCAGTTCAGCAGCTCCCAGTCTGCCCTGGAAAAGACAGAGGCAGATTCGTCTAAGCACTGGCAGCTTGGGGAGGTCTGCAGAAGGGATCCAGCAACTCCACCTGCTCAAGCCAGCGCTCGCCTTTGGGCTGGCAGCCAATGCCAAACGCAGCCCTGAGTCTGGGAGGAGGGCCCAGGACCTTCAGCTCCTCACCTCAACTTTCTAGATGGGCAGACTTCATGAGGACTGCCTGGGGGAACTGGGCTTGTTCAGCCCGCAGAAAAGGAGGCTGAGGGGAGGCCTTCTGGCTCTCAACACCCTGAAAGAAGGTTGGAGTCTAGTAGGAGATGTTCCTACCCATGGCAGGGCAAGTGGGACTAGGTGCTCTTTAAGGCCCCTTTCACCTCAAACCGTTCTACACATCCATTTGCACACGTTCACAGGGTCAGCTCAAAACCAGAGCACCTTTAGCTGCAATCCTTTAGTTCCATGCCGTTTTAACAGCCTTTTAAATACCTCTGTGGCTTTTTTGCCCCAGACTAATGCTGTGTTTCTTTGCTGTCACCAAGGCTCCATGGCCCAGTGGAAAGGATCTTTTCTGTGCTGTTCCCCCTGCCAGGAGATGGCTGGCACTGCCTGTCTGATGGCTTAGAGGAGCTGCTGGGACATGGTTTGCTGTTGTGGTGTGCAGGCCAGCAGACCAGAAGAGCAGTTTGCTCCTCAAAGCAGAACATTTTCTGGATGACTTTTCCATGAAGAATGCATAGTTCACATTTTCTCCTTTCCTTGGCAAATATCATGTGCCTTTTTAAAGGTGTGTCCTGATAACACAAACTGCTGTGCTCAAGGCACTTCTTATTTCAGCAGCCTGACCCTTTTGGGCCGTTTTTAGGTAGTCAGCAGTTTAAACTGCTGATAGCCCAGAGAACAAACCGAACAACAACACAACTCGTGGCTGGTTTGCCTCTCTTCCTGCATCTCTGTTACTCGTGGATTGTTTTCAGGAGTACCCCCTGAGACCTACTCCAGTCCCACAGTGGAGTCCCTGGGGGTCCAGCCTGCTGTTTCTCTGGCTGTCTGAGCGGCAGCAGCCCAAATACACTACAGCACTGACAAGCCTACACTGCCGGCACAGCCTGGAAAGTGAAACTGTCACTGCTTTGAAGGGTCCTCCAGCATCTGAGCCTCGTCTTGATAAAAGCTGTGAGGGCTCAGAGACAGCTGCCAAGCAGAATAAAACCACACCGACCCTTATCAGCAGGGCTAAAGAGGCTGGAGGGGCAGGGTCGCTCCTCGGCTCTGGGAATGTGGTGGAGCCTGAAGCAATGTAATCAGCAGCTGCCTTCCCCTCGCACGTTTGCCCATCAGATGTGAGGTTAAATATATGCAGCTATCAGGACCTCCTCGGAGCCTGACAGAACCTGCCGACTGCCACGGGCAGGTAGAAATCCAGTGTCATTGTGCACTGGCCCATGGGAGCTGCCGAGAGGAAAAGCATCTTAAAGAAGACTTCTGGGAGTCGCTGTCTTCCGTGGACACAGGCCAAAGGCACTTGGAGCCTGCTGATGCAAATGCCAGTCTGAACTTCACTGTAAACTGAAAAGCTGACTTCAAAGCGGCCTTATAAACATCTCTAGCAGGTGGAACTGGAGCGAACGCCAGGGTAAACAAGTGTCCAGCTGAGCAGGCAACTTGCAGCTTAAACAAAAGCTGACTTGGCCCCACCAGCTTCCCTTTTATAGATGTGTGTAGTGTCCGTGCCTTTTCACTGGCACTCTCAGTGCTCCTTCCAGTGGAGCTTTGGCAGCGTCCCGAACGTCAGGAGCTGCGCTGCGACTGCTGCTGCATGCCCTGCAGTCTTTAAGCTGCCAGAGAAGTCCAGTTTTCCAACGTGCCCCTGAGTTCAGTTTGCCATGGAATAGCGGCTAATGCCCACCACTTTCACAGCACTGCCATGTTTGTGGGCACTGAAGCCGGTGTGACGTGCCCACCTCCTGCCACCATGAGGCTTTGCTGTAACTCAGTGACAAAGCTGAGGTCCTTCGCTCGGGAAACACTTGTGCTTTGCCGTTTATGGGAGCAGGCACAGGCCTGACCTAGCCACAGTGGACACAACAAGGTTTTCATGAGCTCTTCTAATTTAAAGCAAGTTTTAGCCCCTGGCCGTGGCCACTCAGTGCCCCATCACCTGCTGTGACTGGAACTGGAGCCGGCGGCCAGCACAGATATCTCATGCGCTTAGCTGCTCCTGTTTCTCCAAAACAGAGGTGCAGCAGAATGATGTAAAAGTTCAATTTACATTAGTGAGCCATAGAGGCTGCCTCTTGGTCACCTCATCCTTGATCTTGTCATTATTCACATTTCTCCTCTCTCCTTCCCTCCCTGCGGGACAAACCGCCCTGGCCGCAGCTATACAAACAGCTGAAGATGCCTCTGGCACGGCACACCCAGGGGACATCTCTGCTTTTCGGAGCTCTCTGCACGCTGCACCCACAGTAGGGTGAGTGAAAAGCATTCGGCCTAACAGATCGTAGCAGAAGAGGAACGTCAAGTGAGCTAAATTACCTTCTCCTCCAGCCCTCAAGTTTTTGAGTGTTTGCAGGCAAAATCCAAACCTGCAGCGCAAGCCTAGAGCTGGTTGGTCATCTAGACCTCAGGCTCTGGCATACCTGACTTGGATCGCAGAGCGCTGCAGCCCGAGCCAGAGGAAACAGCAGCAGCGGCTGTGCTGTTCCAGCTGACACGCTGCTGGCTGCAAACGCGGAGCGCAGAGCGCCCGAGCACGGCGCAGCGCTAACAGCCAGCCACAATGCCTCAGCGCGCCGCAGCCTGCGCGGCTTGCGCCTCAGGACCGCAACAAGACTCACTCCCCTCTGCCTTAACTGGAGGTTATCTCATCTGGTTAGAGGAGCGCACACAATCCCGGCGCTGGCACCGCACCGCGGCAGGGAAACAAAAGGCTGGGGGAACCCTCAGAGGCACCGCCGCGACGCTGTGCAAATCACAATGCTGATCACCAGCACCGAGCGTGGGCTCGCAGGAATCTCACAACATGCTTAAGGAAGGTCCTTCTCACCTGCCAGTCGTCTGTCTCTCGTGTTTTTCCAGAGAACATCCAAGGCTCTGGCAGTGGAGTCCCTGATATGGTCACTAAATGATCTCCTCAGAGGGGCTTTCAGTGGGTGATGCATAATGCAGACCGATCACGCATCCGGATCCACAGGGCTGCAGCTTGGCCCCAGGAAAAAGGGCATCCTTTTCCCGGAGATCTCTCTGGACTCCTCTTCACAGGCAGGCAGGCAGGCAGGCAGGTTACTTTCTATAACGTGCAATCAGCCCCGCGGAGCTCTCCCTTGCAGGCAGGCATTGCAGCTCGCACTGCGGCTGCAGGAGAGCTCAGACTGCGGCCAGGCTGCTGGAGCGCTGCCAGAGCCTTACATCTGGAACGGTTTACAAATGAGCTAACGATAGAGTCAGAGCCGGGGCTTTGCTGCTGGATAGCTGTAGGATTCGAGCTTCCTGTTTAATCAAATAACTTACCAGGCACATACTTGCATGCTCATTTATTAGGATAATATTTCCCTGCTTAGCTGATATCTCAGGGAATCTTTCATGTTTTGACAGAGAAAAGGTAAGGAATAGAAAAAGTAACTTCTAAGTGCCTGCAGTTTGGGTTATTTTATTTTGTTCCCATGTCACCCTGTCTGTGGCACAGAACTCTGCATGCCCTGTACATAATACCTCGTGCCAAGGCAGCAGGCTTGATATTGGAAGGAAGTTGTTGGCACAGAGTGATTGGCACTGGAATGGGCTGCCCAGGGAGGTGGTGGAGTTGCCGTGCCTGGAGGTGTTGAAGCCAAGCCTGGCTGGGGCACTTAGTGCCATGGTCTGGTTGATTGGCCAGGGCTGGGTGCTAGGTTGGGCTGGCTGAGCTTGGAGCTCTCTTCCAACCTGCTGGATTTTATGATTCTGTTCTATAAAGGGACAGAAATAAGAAATGAAAGGACAAGAGGAGAGAAGGAGAAAAGAGAGGGAGGTTGTCTCTGCTGAACGCCAAGGTAAGTTGCCCAGTGGGAAGAGCTGCTGAGATTAACACTCACAGCAAATTAAGCCATCTGACCTGTTTATTTGGCCCTTTTTAATTGTTTGCTGTGTCCTGTGGCTTCCCTGAGGGAGGAACAGAGGTAGCTGAGACTTCCATTCCCTTCCTAATATTAGGTATGGTAATGTGTGAAGAGCTGAGAGATCCCTCAACACCTACCCCCCTCTGCTATCAAGGAGAGCGAGAACTGTGCACTGAGGTTGTGTGTGAGGTGGAGTCCTTCATTCTTGCAGCCTTCAAAAGAGATGTGATCTTCCATCACACTGGCACAGGTTGCCCAGGGAGGTTGTGGAGCACAGGTGAAGCACCTTGGGTGCTTCTGTGCTCCACAACCTCCCTGGAGGTGTTCAAGGCCAGGCTGGATGAGGCTTTGAGCAACCTGTTCTAGTGGGAGGTGTCCCTGCCTATGGCAGGGGGTTGAAATTGGCAGAGCTTCGAGGTCCCTTCCAACCTAACCCATTCTATGATTCTATGATAGCTGCAGCTGCTGATCAGCTACCTCTGCTGTCCTGAGGAGCCATGGTTACCATTAAAATTGACTGATGAATTCCTCCCAGGGCTGGCACACAGGGACCACATTACAGAATCCCGGGTTCCAGCCTATGGATTTGCACTCCCTTTGAATTCCTTCTTTGGAACAAAACAGGTTTTCTGTTCATTTTATACCAGTGCTTCACACTTTCTTACTTGCTGCAACCTTCCCCCATGCCTTCTCAGTTCTCTCCCTTTCCAGCACTCCTCGTTTCCTTCAAGACAAACCCTGATTTCCCTCCGATGGTGAAAGGAAATGGATGGCATTTGCAGTCGTGTGAGCAAGGGCAGAACTGGCTCCTCACCTCCTCGGGGCGTTTGTCTCCTGTCCGTGTGGAGCATCCACAGACACTGATGTCCTGCGCACATCTTTGAGCCAAACCAAGGGCCGCAAGGGAGCTCTGCAGTTTGCAGTTGCTCTCCTCCCTGCAGCACCCCTCCTCAGGGAGGCTGGATGGAGAAGGCAGCAGCCAGCTCTCTGGAGTTCAGTGTAATCAGGCACCCTTAAAATCACAGCAGCTCTTTGATAGCAGGATGGCAAAACCTCCTTGGAGAGCAAGTGACATTGGCAAGTGCTGATGTGATGCCCAGAGTCCATCTGTCCACTCTGAGCACACCTACCCTGTCCCAGAGCCATCTGCTGTTGCTTCCAGGAGTGACCAGCTCAGAATAGCACCGGCTCACTTCTGAGGAGCATGCAGCAAGCAGTATCTAAATCTGGAGCTGAATGTTTATACTTCCCTGTTTCAGCTGAGTACCATTGCCAGAAGAGAGCAGAAGGCAAAGAAGCAGGAAGGAGTTTCAGCATTTTTTTAGCTGCCAGTGCCTGTGTCAGCTTCACCAACAGCCCCTGAGGGGCTGGGTTGATGCAGCAAAGCAAATGGTACCCTGGTTCTAGCACATCTCCAGCTGAGGTTACTTTGAACCCTCTAGTTCAGGCCTACTTCCTTCCCCCTTGCAGGCCTGGCTGGCTGCAGGGAGACATCTCCTGAATCTCACACCTGCAGTAACTTCCAGATCAACTGTATGGAAAATCTGACTCCCTTTGGAATCCTCCCTCCAGGGCTGCTGTCCCCAGCAGAAGAAGGACACAGAACTGCTGTGTCACAGAGGAGGCCACAAAGATGCTGCAAGGGCTGGAGCAGTTCTGCTGTGAGCACAGGCTGAGGGAGCTGGGGGGGTGCAGCCTGCAGAGGAGAAGGCTCCAGAGGCACCTCAGAGCTGCCTGCCAAGAGCTGAAGGCAGCCTGCAGGAAGGCTGCAGAGGGACTTTGCATCAGGGGCTCTAGAGACAGGCCAAGGGGCAATGGTTTGGAGCTGAGGCAGAGCAGGGTGAGAGTGGAGCTGAGGAAGGAGTTGTTGAGTGTGAGGGTGCTGAGAGTGTGGCCCAGGCTGCCCAGGGAGGCTGTGGCTGCCTCCTTGATGGGGGTGCTGCAAGCCAGGTTGGATGAGGCCTTGAGCAGCTGAGTGTAGCTGAGAGGTGTCCCTGGGCATGGTGGGGAGGGTGGAGCAGATGAGCTGTGATGTCTCTTCCAGCCTGAGCTGCTCTGGGATTCCAGATGTTCATCATCCCACATGAAGCCGTTTTCTGCCGTAACTGATTGCAAATCATCCTTCATCTTGCTGCTGCTGCCAAGTGATTGCTGAAACACTACAGGTTAATGAGAAGGAAGTGGGACAGCAGCACTGTCAGCAGACTGGATGAGGCATTTAGTGCCATGGTCTAGTTGAGTGGCTAGGGCTGGGTGCTAGATTGGACTGGATGATCTTGGAGGTCTGTTCCAACCTGGTTGATTCTATCCAATTCTATTTCGGAGCAAACATGATGCCACAGATAAGCATTCACATGAGAAAGGAGGTGTGAAAGCTTCACTCTATCACACCGGCTCTGAGGCCCCTGGGCACCTTTACAGGGGTGTCCAAAGGCTTCCAGATGCCTAACTGGAGTAGCTCTTCCTCAGTTGTCTCTTTGACACAGAATGTTTGATGGTATTTGGCTGTGAACTGAGACTGGCTTTCAGCATTAGCCATCTGTCATGATTTCCCACAGCCAAGTAATGCTCACCAGCATCATTTCTCCTTCCTTCACAGTGTCTGGCACACAGAAGGCTCACACTGAGGTGTCATCTTGTCAGATGTGTAACACACTGCAGCCTGAGTGCTGCCACCAGAGGCGCTGGGGTAAAGCCTCACAGAACAAGGCAGATGGCATGAACTGGTACTTTCTGTCTGGTGGCATTGCAGAGGTTGCTGTGTGAGAAATTGCAAGAGCAGAAAACTGCAGGTCCCGTAACAGAGAAAAAATGGAAGTGAAGAGCCCAGCTGTTGGCAAGCAAACAGCTCCCTGCTGGCAGCCCTTGGTCAAATTCTGCCTTTCTATTTGTTTTTTTCATCATTAGCTATTTTTCTTCCTTGTCTCCTGCTTTTATTCTCCCTCCCACTCTCTCTTCCATCTGTCCTGTTCATGTTTACCCAGTCCTACTGAGATGGTGACTTCCTTGGACTAAAGTCTTACTCTTTGGATATGACTTGTGTGAAATTAGAGGCACTTGGGGGTGCTGCTGGATGAGAAGCTCAACAGGAGCCAGCAGTGTGCACTTGCAGCCCAGAAAGCCAAGCAGAGCCTGGGCTGCAGCAGCAGAAGTGTGGCCAGCAGGGCCAGGGAGGTGATTCTCCCCCTCTGCTGTGCTCTGCTGAGACCCCACCTGGAGTACTGCATCCAGTTCTGGAGCCCCTGGGACAAGAGGGCTGTGGAGATGCTGGAGAGTGTCCAGAGCAGGGCCAGGAGGATGCTGAGAGGGCTGCAGCAGCTCTGCTGTGAGCACAGACTGAAAGAGTTGGGGCTGTGCAGGCTGGAGCAGAGGAGGCTCCCAGGTGACCTTCTTGTGGCCTTCCAGGATCTGAAGGGGGCTACAAAAAAGCTGGGGAGGGACTTTTGAGGCTGTCAGGGAGTGGCAGGAGTGGGGGGAATGGAGCAAAGCTGGAGGTGGGGAGAGTGAGGCTGGAGGTGAGGAGGGAGTTGTTGAGCATGAGAGTGGTGAGAGGCTGGCAGGGGTTGCCCAGGGAGGTGGTTGAGGCCCCATGGCTGGAGGTGTTTCAGGCCAGGCTGGCTGAGGCTGTGGGCAGCCTGCTCTAGGGTAGGGTGTCCCTGGGCATGGCAGGGGGGTTGGAACTGGCTGCTCCTTGTGGTCCCTTCCAGCCCTGACTGATTCTGTGATTCTATCTTCTTCTGGGATGATGTTGAAGCAGCAGGGTTTGAGCTTGCCTGCAGTGACCACCATGAGCATGGACTGTGAGGACATGTCCTTGTAAAACAGGACTGAATGAGTCTCACATAAGCTGGGGGTGGCTCTGGTGGCTGCGTGGGGGGCGTTATGTACGCTGGGCTCATCTGAGCCAAGAGGCAAGCAGTGAGGTAACTCAGAGTGCAGGCTGAGCTCACTCTGAGCAGAGAGATCAAAGAGCAGCAAGAACTTTTAAACCAAAGACAAAGTCCAGTGCTCGCAGGGCAAGGTGGACAAAGCTCATTCCTGAGATTTAGTGAGGTTTAGGGGCTGAAGGAAGTTGCTTTGGTTAGTGCTGCCCTCTGTAACGTGTGCTTTATGAAGTGACAGAGAGGCTGAGCTCTCCTCCTCCCTTCTCCTCCCTGCTGCTGGCACTGCAGCTCTGGGAAACACAATCTCTGCAGAAGGTTTGTTTGTCCTGGGCAGGACAAGCAGGATGCAACCCTCTCTGGACTGCTGGGCTTTGGCCTCAGTGGCAAACAGAAGGAAAAGGAAGCAATGCCACAGGAAGTATCACCCAAACTGGACCCAAGCTTTTGGAAAGGTTTAGAAGCAGACCCCCGGCAGCTTCCGCGATGCCACTAATGAAAGCTCTGCTGGGCAGTTTGTGAGTGCTGACTGCTCCTGGCTCCATTGCTCTGCAGATGTTTATTTGCAAAGCTAGGCTGGGGGTTATTTTTAACACTGCCTGACTTCCTCTCTCTCAGGGTTTCAGTTTCTGCTCTCTGCCATGGGTTTCTAAGCAGAAAGCTGTGCCATTCCCCTAAGTGCTGAACGCTGGCTCTCTGAGGATGCTCTTCTGCTGGGGTTCCTTGCCTCAGCTGAAGTGCCACAGTAAATGCTGGTTACAAGATGAGCTGTGAGATCCTGTGCTAGTTTGAGGCTAACTGGAATATTTGAGTGAGAGAAATTAGCTGATAGGCTGTGAAAATGACACAGTGGTGATGTCTGCTGCACTCATAGGCCTGCTGAGATGCATAAAAGCAAGAAGGTAAATACAGCTAAGCCAGTTGGTGTGTGTCTCTGGGAGCCTGTGTTTCCCCCCCTTGGGCTGCTTTCTGTGTTACTAATCCTCCTGATTTCTTACCCCCCTTGCCAACCCTCCCAGCTCACCTTGCACATAAGGTATACTCTGGGATGAGGTAGCGGGGTGGAGAGAAGGTGGAAGGGTGGTTGGGAGCCCCTCCTGGGGGCTCTGGTTCCTGGCAGGGCTGTTGTGTTACTGTGTAACATTTCATTTGCATAGTGCTGCACTGAGCTGTAATTTTTGTAACTTTTTGCTTGTATCTTGTGCTAAGTGTGAATACAAAGCTTCAGTCCTTAACCTCCAGCTGCTGAGCCTGGTCTCGGTGAGTTCATAAGAGTGGGGGGGCAGGTAACTCCCAAACCATCACAAGTCCCTTCCAACCTGAGCCACTCCAGGAGCCTGCGATTCCATCACCAGATGTTTAGCAAACTGTGCACTTTGCAGACTGAAGAGCAAGGTGAAATTAGGAGCCTTAATTTCTGTTGGTAGGGCTGACAGCCTGACCTCTGTTCTGCCTGAGCTCCAAACCTGACCTAGACTCTCCTCACCTCCAGCTTTGCTCCACTCCCCCTTGTCACTTGTTCAAAAGCTTCCCAGGTGCTGTGGAGCCTCTCACTCTGCCTATTTTCTGTCAGCTTCAAGTTTTCAGAGCTATCATTAAAACTCTGAATTTATAGATGCATAAAGTAAATAGGCAGGAACTGGCAGCCTCTGTGCTGCTTTGGGCATAGTCTTGCACTCAGGTTAAAGGCAGGATTAGTGGCTCTGGCGTAATCAAAATTAGGCCTTGAGAAAATATGGATATCAATACCAGCAGCAACACAACACGTGGGAAAAGTGCTTCCAAATCCTCCTGTGCAGCAGCAGCAAGCCAGCACAAGTGTTTCTTTAAATACTTCAGAGCAGAAGGGCTGAGGGGAAAGCTAAAGAGCTGGGGAAAGTATTTCATGAGTAAATGATGTAGAAATCCCCAGGAAAACTGTGCTTACTGGGAAAAGGCATCCACATACTGCGCTGAGAAGCTGGAGAAGCAAAGGAGAAAGAAGCAACAGCTCACATCTGAGACAAATAGGTGAAAGAGAGGCCGAGGGAGCTGGGGGTGTGCAGCCTGCAGAAGAGGAGGCTCAGGGCAGAGCTCATTGCTGTCTGCAGCTCCCTGCAGGGAGGCTGTAGCCAGCTGGGGTTGGGCTCTGCTGCCAGGCAGCCAGCACCAGAAGAAGGAGACACAGCCTCAAGCTGTGCCAGGGCAGGTCTAGGCTGGATGTGAGGAGGAAGTTGTTGGCAGAGAGAGTGATTGGCATTGGAATGGGCTGCCCAGGGAGGTGGTGGAGTGGCTGTGCCTGGAGGTGTTGAAGCCAAGCCTGGCTGGGGCACTTAGTGCCATGGTCTGGTTGGTTGGGCAGGGCTGGGTGCTAGGTTGGGCTGGCTGAGCTTGGAGGTCTCTTCCAACCTGCTTGATTCTGTGATTCTATCATCTTCTGTTGAACTGGAATGTACTTCATAACATAAGAGAGATTTAAGTGGGAGTCATGGGAACTGGTGAACAAAGCACCAAAAAGCATGAAACCCCAACACAGATGTGGCAAAGATGTTCCAGATGTGGAATTCTTTCTGTGGATTAGAAGTGTTAGCTTAACTTACTCAAGCTATAATGAATCCTCTTGGGAAGAAGTGAAAAGGGCTCAGTGTGTATCTCTCAGTCCTTCAATACAACTAAAGGCCATTTACTCTGCTAGTTTCCTTTTAGATGCCTGCTTCTCAGGCCCTGTAGTTTGTCTGGTGTGGAAATGCCTTTGAAAAGCACTGCAGAAGTATGTAAGTAGCAGCTTCTTGGACTGGAAGGGTTTTGGGTTGGCTTTCCAATGCCCAGCTCTTCATTAGAGCAAACTGATGCTGAGCTCTGCACCTTCACAGTGCCTAGCAGGGGCCTGGGTCACGCTCGTGGGTTTGTGAGGGACGTTTGCAGTTCCACTTCTCGGCTCTGTGTTGAGCTGCAGAGCTGCCTTGCCCGACTGCCTTCTGGTCACATGCACACCTCAGTATCCCTCTCAGCATTGCTGGCAACTTTCTAACAGGTGGAGAAGACTGGAATTCCTCATCTGAGGATGGAGAGATGGTACTGTCTCCTGAAGGAAGTACGTGCCTCTCAGCGAGCGGAAGAAAGACTCCCAGCAGAGAAAGAGCGGAGGGCTGGGCACCTGCCAGCTGCCACACGAGAGCCTTTCTGAGGGGCTTGGGAAGTGACTTACTCACTGGAAACATTCCAGTGCTGATCTGACATCTTGGGCAAGTTCTGAATTGGTTCAGAGAGGGTTATGGTTTGAGTAAGCCTTACACACATTAGTGGTAAGAATGTCACAGAACCCAGAGTGGCTCAGGCTGGAAGGGAGCTCAGAGCTCATCCCCTCCACCCTCCACACCATGCCCAGGGACACCTCTCAGCTACACTCAGCTGCTCAAGGCCTCATCCAGCCTGGCCTGCAGCACCCTCAGCAAGGAGGCAGCCACAGCCTCCCTGGGCAGCCTTGGCCACACTCTCAGCACCCTCACACTCAGCAACTCCTTCCTTAGCTCCACTCTCACCCTGCTCTGCCTCAGCTCCAAACCACTGCCCCTTGGCCTGTCTCTAGAGCCCCTGATGCAAAGTCCCTCTGCAGCCTTCCTGCAGGCTGCCTTCAGCTCTTGGCAGGCAGATCTGAGGTGCCCCTGGAGCCTTCTCCCCTGCAGGCTGCACTCCCCCAGCTCCCCAGCCCCATCACTCTCCAAACATTCTGGAGATTGATCCCTGCTTTGAGATCCTCCCATGGGGGTGGCAAAAGCAGAATCCTTCTAGTGCAGGTGAAGGCTTTGCTCTGCAAACAGTGCTCAGGCTGTCCATCTCTCCCTTGCAATACAAAAAAATGCTGACCCCAGGCTGACACTGCATCAGGCAACCTCCCTGGAGGAAGCAGGGCCTGATTTTATTATTTTTATCTTGTTTTACTATTTTTCCCCCTCGATTTTTTAACATATTTTGACTTCTCTTCTCCAATGTCAGCCCAGAATTCTGGCATGTATGAAAATCTCTTTGCCTTCCACTTCTCCTTCTAGGCAGGTGCTGAGCCATGGTGTACCTGGCTAGCACTCTGGAACTGCTTACCCGATGTGTCCTCTTCTTTTGGGCCTAAGTAAAGCAGCAGGTGCAAAGGAATCCAGTGTAGATTGGCTTGGAATTGAACAGCTACCAGCAGAACTGCAGAGGTTGTTCACTCAGAGACTCTTGAGAGAAATCATTTTGGACCTGGCTTTAGCAAACTTCTACTTCCAAGCTTAGCCCATGCTTCCATGAGTGAGTGCTTACCAGAGCATTGCAGTGAGGCAGCTGAGACTGCCTTTGCCCTCCAGAGTCCTACCCTGGTGCATTTTAAAGACCAGGGGCACCTGCCACGTGCTGAGGGATCAGTATCTGACCTGGCTGCCACTCCCTGCTCTGTGCACAAGCATCTGAGCTGACAAGAGCACTTGCAGAGGAGCTTTGAGCAGTGCCTACGCTAGATACCACCAGTTGTGGCAAAGCCTTCAGCTAACCAAAGCACCTTGCAGCAGATGAGCTTAGGGTCCCTGAGCTCACAGACCACGAAGGATCCAGTGACAAAGGCTGGACGTGCTCCAAGCAGACACAGCAGTTCTTGCTGTATCAGAAAGCATTCAGCACACGAGCCAAGAGCTCTGACAGGCTCACCAGGCTGAGCAACCACCGGTGCTGTAGTCACCTACAGCCCTAGCGCTGAGCTAGCACCGCGGACACGCTGCCTGCAGCTGTGCCTGACTGAAGGTGTGCTTTTGGCTGGCTCCTGAGTTTTCAGCAAGCCCCTGGCAGAGGGTCATTGAATACCAAAGAGCTCTCTCTTCTCTCTGGGGAGCTGGAGCTTTTTGGGCTGGCAAGGCAGGAGTTTAAAGTGTGCCCATAAATACATAACCAGGCGGATGGGTGACGGCAGAGCACTGGATGTGCTTTACCTTGACTGCAGACAGCATTTGACACTGCCTCCCACAGCATCCTCACGGCTAAACTGAGGAGATGTGGGCTGGGGGATGGAGTAGTGAGGTGGATTGGGAACTGGTTAAAGGAAAGGAGTCAGAGAGTTGTGATCAATGGGACAGAGTCTAGCTGGAGGCCTGTGACTAGTGGAGTCCCTGAGGCATCAGTACTGGGACCAGTTCTGTTCAATACATTCATCGGTGACCTGGATGAGGGCACAGAGGGCACTGGCAGCACGTCTGCTGATGGCACCAAGCTGGGTGGAGTGGCTGCCACACCAGGATAGGCTGGGGACTGAGCTGCTGGAGAGCAGTGAAGGGGAGAAGGACTTGAAAGCCCTGGTGGCTGGAAGGATGGGCATGAGCCAGCAGTGGGCTCTGGTGGCCAGGAGGGACAATGCCATTCTGGGGTCGATTAGAAGGGCTGTGAGTAGCAGGTCCAGGGAGGTTCTCTTGCCCCTCTACTCTACCCTGCTGAGGCCACATCTGGAGTACTGTGTCCAGTTCTGGGCCCCCCCAGTTCAAGAGAGATGGAGAACTGCTTGAGAACTGCCCCGGTTTCTGCTCAGCTTCGGATTTCCAGCCACAGCACCACTCCGGAAACTGTGCTAATGATTACCTGTCAGTATCAATTAGGGCCAAGGCAACTTGTTTGCACTTCATCTGAATCAACACAAATCTTTACCAGGAACTGAGTCTGAACAAAATTAGGCTAGAGGTAACCTGATCAATTGGTTATCACCCTTCTCTGTTGTTCTTGTGACAGCTTAAAAAGGAAAGGAGGAACAACTTCTTCACCTTTGCTTTGATGTAAAAGCTATTTTGGGACAGGGATTACCTCCTATAGGATGTTCAATATCTATACTGATGATCTGGACCAGGGGACTGAGTCCAGCATCAGTGAGTTTGCAGATGACACCAAGCTAGGAGCAGCTGTGGAGCTGTTGGAGGGTAGCAGAGCCCTGCAGAGGGACCTGGCCAGGCTGGATGGGTGGGCAGAGGCCAATGGGATGAGACTGAACAAGGCCAAGTGCAGAGTTCTACAGTTTGGCCACAACAACCCCAAGCAGCACTACAGGCTGGGGACAGAGTGGCTGAGAGCAGCCAGGCAGAGAGGGAGCTGGGGGTGCTGGGAGAGAGGAGCTGAAGAGGAGGCAGCAGTGCCCAGGTGGGCAGCAGAGCCAATGGCATCCTGGGCTGGCTCAGGAGCAGTGTGGGCAGCAGGACAAGGGAGGTTCTTCTGCCCCTGTGCTCAGCACTGCTCAGGCCACCCCTGGAGTGCTGTGTCCAGTTCTGGGCTCCTCCATTGCAGAGAGATGTTGAGGTGCTGGAAGGTGTTGAGAGAAGGGCAGCAAGGCTGGGGAGGGGCCTGGAGCACAGCCCTGTGAGGAGAGGCTGAGGGAGCTGGGGGTGTGCAGCCTGCAGAAGAGGAGGCTCAGGGCAGAGCTCATTGCTGTCTGCAGCTCCCTGCAGGGAGGCTGTAGCCAGCTGGGGTTGGGCTCTGCTGCCAGGCAGCCAGCAGCAGAAGAAGGGGACACAGCCTCAAGCTGTGCCAGGGCAGGTCTAGGCTGGATGTGAGGAGGAAGTTGTTGGCAGAGAGTGATTGGCATTGGAATGGGCTGCCCAGGGAGGTGGTGGAGTGGCCATGCCTGGAGGTGTTGAAGCCAAGCCTGGCTGGGGCACTTAGTGCCATGGTCTGGTTGCTTGGCCAGGGCTGGGTGCTAGGTTGGGCTGGCTGAGCTTGGAGGTCTCTTCCAACCTGTCTGATTCTGTGATTGTATGAAAGCTGGCAGCAGTAACCCACCCACACCTCTGTTCCTGTCAGAGAAACAGGTCCATCAGAGTGAGGTAGATCTATTACAAGGCTCCAGACAGCAAACCTGCAGATAACTCAAACTGCAGTTGCCCACCACAGGAGTATGAGGCCCTGAGGCCCTGCTTGTTTTCTCTGAAGTGAGTATCAACACTGGAATATTTGTTGAGGAAATATTTAAAGTTGTCCCACAATTGAGACAGACATCAAAGGAATCCTGGCAAACAGCACAGCTGCAGGAGCAGTAAGGTGCAGGCTACGGATCAGTGCCGTGTGAAAGTAATAGCCTGGCTTTGTCACTGGCCTCAGATTACTCAGTTAAGCTTTTCTCCCTCAGTATTTTGAAGATGGAAATGGCTGAGGCTAAGGAAATTAAGAAAATGAAACAGCTTTGGACATAGCAGAGGCAGATTTTGCTTTTAAAAGCCCTTTCCAGAAAGTATATAAAAGCAGAGTCACACTGGTGGGCTGTGTTAGTGCAGGTGGAATCAGAGAGCAGAAGCTGGCTGCACAGTTAAGGATGTGGTCCACAAGAGGTTCTGGTGCTTCTCAAGAGACGTCAGATGTACTTTGCTGTTATGCAATGATCTCATGGAATTTGCTGTAGTCACCAGAAAAGAACTGTGTTCCTTCCAGCATGCCACTGGGATGTTTGTGTCCTGCTCCAGTGCTGTACAGCCCTGCTGACTCCCCCTCAGAGCACAGTCACCCTGCCTGGCCCTACCTTCCCCTCTGGAACACTCACTAAGGCAGTGTACAGCAGAGGTGTGGGGAGACACTGGCACAGGTTGCCCAGGGAGGTGGTGAGGACCAGGTTGGATGAGGCCTTGGGTGACCTGTTCTAGTGGGAAGTGTCCCTGCCTATGGCAGTGGTTTGGAACTAGATGATCTTTGAGGTCTCTTCCAACCTAAAGGTCTGGTAATGTCAGGATGAGGGGGAATGGGTTTGAACTGGCAGAGGGGAGATTTAGACTGGATGTTAGGAGGAAGTTCTTCACAGTGAGGGTGGTAAGACACTGGAACAGGTTGCTCAGGGAGGTTGTGGATGCTTCCTCCCTGGAGGCGTTTAAGGCCAGGCTGGATGAGGCCTTGAGCAGCCTGCTCTAGTGGTAGGTGTCCCTGCCTATGGCAGGGGGTTGGAGCTGGATGATCCTTGAGGTCCCTTCCAACCTAAACCATTCTATGATTCTATATACTGGCAACACAAGCCTTTATTTAGGAGCAAGTCCTGCACCATCAGGGTGCTGGAACACTGCAACAGCTTGCTCAGAGAGCTGCTTGCGGATCTATTCCTGGAGATCATAGAACAGAATCACAGAATCAGTCAGGGTTGAAGGGACCACAAGGATCAGCCAGTTCCAACCCCCCTGCCATGGGCAGGGAAACCTCACACTAGATCAGGCTGCCCACAGCCTCATCCAGCCTGGCCTTAACACCTCCAGGCATGGGGCCTCAACCACCTCCCTGGGCAACCCATGCCAGCCTCTCACCACTCTCATGCTTGGTGTGGGCAGCAAACTTGCTGAGGCTGCACTCAGTGCCTCTGTCCATGGCACCCACGGAGATGCTGAACAAGACTGGTCTCAGGACTGATCCCTGAGGGGCTTCACTTGTCCCTGGCCTGCACTTGGTCATGGAGCTATTGACAGCCACTCTCTGGGTGCAGCCATCAAGCCAGTTCTGTAACCATCCAGTGGTCCACCCACCAAACCCATGTGTCACCACCCTGGAGACCAGGATGTGGTGTGGGACCCATATTCAAGGTGAGTCTCCACCAGGCTCTGGGCAACCTGAAGATGTCCCTGCTGACTGCAGGGAGGTTGGAGTGGCTGAGCTTTGGAGGTGCCTATTTTATGATTTCTAGGAGCGAAATAAATGCCAGTGAAAGTGTCTGGCAAACCTCCACCTGTATTCTGGCAGTTTCTGCAGCTGCTTTCAGCATGGCAGCCTGAAGTGTGGCTGCTCACCCGAGGTTGCTGTTTGGCAAGCAAATACTCAGCTAAAACAAATGTTAGAACTGTTGCAATGTCAACTGTAAAGGGAAAGTTGCCTCTCTAGGAACTGGGGACTTTAGGCTAAGGTCTTGCAGAAACTCAGCAGATAGGAACAATTCATTCCTTTTGGCCCAGTTTAGGCCAGAATAAGGCTAGAGAGGCTGGAAAGCAGCAGCTGTGACAGTTCACCCCAAAGTCCCTCCCGTTGAGTGGAAACTGGCATCCTGTCGCCAGTCAGACTGAATCCTTCAGTGCTTGCTCTAGGTTCTGGGCAAAGGCTGACACTTGTCTTTGTGCTGCAGTAGAATCACAGAGTGTCAGGGGCTGGAAGGGACCTCCAAAGCTCATCCAGGCCTACCCCCCTGCCAGAGCAGGATCTCCTGTACCAGATCACACAGGAACACAGCCAGGTGGGTTTGGAATATCTCCAGAGAAAAGACTCCACAGCCCCCCTGGGCAGCCTGTTCGAGGGTTCTGGCACCCTCACAGGAACAAAATTAGTCCTCAGGTTCACATGAAACCTCCTCTGCCTCAGCTGCCCCCCAGTGCCCCTTGTGCTGTCCCTGGGCATCACCCAGCAGAGCCTGGCTCCAGCCTCCTGCCACTCACCCTGCACACATTGATAACCACTGCTGAGCTCACCTCTCTGTCTCCTCCTCTCCCAGCAGCACAGCCCCAGCTCCCTCAGGCTCTCCTCTAACAGAGCTGTTCCATTCCCTTCAGCATCTTTGTGGCTCTGTGCTGGACTCTTTCAAGCAGTTCTTTGTCCCTTTTGAACTGGGGGGCCCAGAACTGGACACAGTGCTCCAGATGTGGCCTCAGCAGGGCAGAGCAAAGGCAATTTCTCTCTAAGCTACTAGTCAGGGAGAGTACTGAGGTTTACCCAGAGAGGCTGCATCTTCTTTCCACAGAATAGATCTGGTTGGAAAAGGCCTTGAAGATCATCCAGCCCAACCTCCAGCTCAGCAGGAAGGACTCTTGATAGAGCCATGACAGCTCTTCAGAGCAGGTTCTCCTGCTGTGCTGCTAAGGTGAAGATCACTGCTGCAGGTGTGTAATGTCAACTGCTTCTCCATTTCGGATCATGTGTTCTGTGCTTCTTAATTCATCCAAGTTTGTACCTCATGGCTACAAAAATAACACCAATGAATTTAACCTCCCTGACTTTATTGCTGCTCTCTTTACCTGGACTCCTCCAAGCCTGTTCAAGCAAGCAGCACAGGGCAGTAGTTCTATGCACAGGAACAGCTCCTAATGCTTCACATTATCTACCAACTGCGTTCATGTTCATCAGACACTTATTTAGGGCTGGACCAATCCTTCTGCAGAGGTTATGTGCTAGCACACAGCTTCAGCACCTCAACAGAAACAAGCTGTGGTACCCCTTGACCAGATGTGCATCTGCCCCTGGCTCTGTTGGAATAATGCCTCAGAGTCACAAACAGTTGACTATTCCCTGCAAATATTTGAGGGTGAATTGAGAAATGCTGCAGCAGGTCCACAGAGAGGCTTAGGCAACACTTCTAATATTGACTTTTAGTCCTTTCACCTTTGCTTTGAGAACACTGCTCCAGAAATTGAGGTCAGCCCTGAATTAGGAACCTGGCAGTGGATTCACCATGCTGTACAGAGTCACAGAATGGTTTGGGTTGGAAGGCACCAAAGGTTCTTGTGGTCATTATTTTTAGACTGTAGATGAAGACAACACAACTCTAACACAAACAACCTCATTAGAATCACAGATTCAGTCAGGGCTGGAAGGAACACAAGGATCAGCCAATTCCAACCCCTCTGCCATGGGCAAGGATCCCCTACCCTAGAGCAGGCTGCCCACAGCCTCAGCCAGCCTGGCCTTAAACACCTCCAGGGATCAGGCTTCCACCACCTCCCTGGGCAACCTCTTCCAGGCTCTCACCACCCTCATGCTGAACAACTTCTTCCTAACATCTACTCTGAATCTCCCCATTTCTAGCTTGGTTCCAGTCCCCCCAGGTAGTGATCTGAAGCCTAAAAAGTCCCTCCCCAGCTTTCTTGTAGCCCCCTTCAGATACTGCAAGGCCACAATAAGGTCACCTGGGAGCCTTCTCCTCTCCAGGCTGCACAGCTCCAACTCCCTCATTCTCTCCTCACAGCAGAGCAGCTGCAGCCCTCTGCTCATCCTCGTGGCTCTTCTCTGGACCCCTTCCAGCCCCTCCATATCCCTCTTGTCCCAGGGGCTCCAGCACTGGATGCAGTACTCCAGGTGGGGTCTCAGCAGTGCAGAGCAGAGGGCAGGATCCCTTCCCTGGCTCTGCTGCCCACACTGCTCTGGCTGCAGCCCAGGCTCTGGCTGCTCTCTGGGCTGCAAGAGCAGCACTGACAGCTCAGACTGAGCTTTTCCTCTACCAGCACCCCAAGTCCCTCTCCTCAGGGCTGCTCTGAGTTGAGATGAATCCCCCACCCAACCAATTCCTTAGAACCAGACTCACAACAGGTAAGTGAGGGCATGGGAACACAGAAATGGCTCTGAAGAGAGAGAGATGTATCTGACAATGCAGTCTTTTGCAACAGGTTGCTGGCCTGCAGTCCTGCTGTAGGTGCCAATAACTCCAGCTCTGAGTCACCTCTTGGCTTGAGCCATCATTTCCCTGGCTGCCTGTTACTCCATCTTAAATCCAGCCTTCAGAAAGGTTCCCTGGAGAGGTTTATTATCTTTCACCATTGCCAGAGATGTCAGGAACACTGAGACTTCTTAAAAGCAGGTCACTCAGCCTCAGTCCATGCCACAGCACATCGCTTGCAGTGCCCCAGGTCACACCAACTGAAGCAACAGAGGGCACAGTTGGGCACCACTGATGGCCTGCTCAATGCTCTATTTGTAGACTCTTGCCAAAGGGACTCTGCAATCACAGCTTTTACTGCACTTCCACTGTAAATGATAGTAATTGTTACAAATGCCCAGGTTTGCACCTCTGCAAACGCAGCAACGCAGAATCATAGAATCAACCAGGTTGGAAGATACCTCCAAGCTCACCCAGTCCAACCTATCATCCAGTCCTGTCCAATCAACCAAACAACGTTTTCAGGTGGTGCTGGGCTTGGCCCTACATCTAAAAAGAGTGCCTGGCTTGCTGGCTGGGCCTTGCAAAACTGCTTCTTTTCAGTGATGCACTCCATCTGAACACTTCTATGATGTGATGCAGCCAAAATTTAATGCCTGTTGGAACACACAGACTACTGAGAAAGATTTCATCCCAGGGATAAATAACTGCCCCAAACAGAAGCAGGAGTTTGTGAGCTTCTAAGATGCTTAAGCAGCTTGGGCCACTTAAGGAATGAAATGTCTGCCTGCTGCTAAGGGAAGCACTGGAAAGTACCAAAGCATCTCTGCTAGGAGGACAGGACCTCAAGGATCAGCCAGTTCCAACCCCATGCCATAGGCAGGGACATCTCCCACTAGAACAGGTCGCTCAAGGCCTCATCCAACCTGGCCTTGAACACCTCCCTGGGCAACCTGTGCCAGTGTCTCACCACCCTCACTCCAAAGAACCCTTTCCTAACATCCAGTTATCAATCTCCCCTCTGCATGTTCAAACCCATTCCTTCTTGTCCTGTCATCTCAAGACCTTGTCAATAATCCCTCCCCAGCTCTCCTCTGTACCCCTTTGGTTACTGCAAGGCCACTCCCAGGTCTCCTGGAAGCTTTCTCTTCTCCAGGCTGCAGAGCCCCAACTCTCTCAGCCTGTCCTCAGAGCAGAGCTGCTGCAGCCCTCTCAGCATCTTGGTGGCCTCCTCTGGACTGGCTCCAACACTTCCATGTCCTGCTTGTGTCAGAGGCCCCAGAATTGCACCCAGGACTGCAGGTGGGGTCTGAGGAGAGCCTGAGCTGTAGAGTTAAAGCAAAGCCAGAACTGACTGAAGGACAACTCCATTTCCAGTTGCAGCCCAGGAGATGCTCACAGGCATGGAACTGTCAGCAAGCTGCTGCTCCACCAAGCATTTCTTGTAGTCAGCATGATACTGGCTGCAGGACCTCACAGCACTGAGGTCTGGGCAGGAAGAAGGGAGCCAGAGACAGATTTCCCTGAATATGCAGAGCTTATGAAGAGTATGCCCAAAACACATCTAGTTTGTACCAGCAGCACTGATAGGACAGGAGGTTTCCCTCCTGAAGAAGTCAGCAGAGAACTTGGAGTTTGTTTTTATCCCCTCCCCCCCCCCCCCCCCCCC
>WAAF01007957.1:417200-434209 GCA_013400475.1 Tricholaema leucomelas
CGATTTTACAAGGCAGTAGCTATGACAATAAAAGTCCTTGCAGCTCTACTTCCTTGGTATCGAACTGGAGTTGTTACATCTCTATGCCCTGAGGCTTTTTAGATGGCTTTTCAGGAGGGCTGTTTTCAATCTTGTGTGGTGCATAAACGCTGAAGAGGCAACAAAGCTCTGCAAGGACATTAAAAAGCCCTCTGAAGGGCAGGGCTGCTTGGACAAAGGGTGTGAAACCAGCTGCCACCAGCAGGCCAAGTTACAAGCAGTTGGCATGTTAGGACATCACTACAGGGACAGGGCCACGAATTAAGTGCTTCAGGCAAAGAAATGCCAAATAATAGCAGCTGTGAAATCTCCACAGAAAATGCCGATGAGACACAGGTCACACTGTAGGAACACTTTGTGAGACAACAGCTAAAGCAGCAACATCCTGAGCCCCCTGCTCCACAGCTTTGAAAGAGCTGCTCAGCACTGCCTTGTCTCTCAGGCCCTTGCTTTTTAACCCTATTGCTGTCTCTTCACCAGCAACAGACCAGGCCAGCAACCCAAGCAGACAGGAAGCAGAGTGCCAGGTGGCATCTGGCTCCTGGGAAGCAGTTCCAAGGCAGGTGCAGCACAGCAGCAAAGCAGCAGTGGGAAGAAAGGCCGGAGCAAGCAGCTCTCGTTCCCTGGTGTGTCACAGCACACCCAGCTGGCACTGCCTGGCAGGCTCCACACACCACCACCTCGTACAGCACAAAAGAATGGAGAACAGCCTTTTGATATTCTGAAAGTACTCAGCCAAAGCAAACCTGATTATCTCCAGAGAAATACTGCAGAGCACCGAACTTTCTGCCGTGCTCAGACAGCAAAGTCCTCTCCGTCACCAAACGCCACTCACTCGGATGAGTCCCCTGGCATCCATGGCTGGCAATCAAGGCAGCCAAACCCAAACCAGATTCCACCAACAAGTAACAGGATAGCAGCCAGAGGAGACAGCCACATAAAGGGCAGCTGGGAGTCCAGCAGGTAGGCTCCAACACCTTGCTCGTGCCCGACGGAACGCTGGGCTGCTTTGCAGAGGGCCCCTGCAGGGAGCCCTGGTAACCTCCACACAGGCATCTGCCAGGGCTGCAGCCCTACACATTCAGCCCCCCCAGCTGAAGGCTGCCTTCCCTCAGCCCAGTAACACTGTGTTCCCCAAACCCAAGGCAAAGGCAGCAGCAAAGGAGGAAACATTGACTCACCAGCCTTCTCCTTCTCTGGAAGCACCGGCACAGCCTGCAAGAGAACAAGCAATTACACCAGCGTTAGCACACAGCGAGAGTGCTGGGGGCACATTAGCAAACCTCAAGGCAGACATTGTGACTCTCCAGTGCTGGGGCCTTCGTCAGCCACCTGGGCAACACCTTGTAGTGTTCCCCCACCCCATGGCAAAGCACTTGTTCCTACCTTCCACTCTAAATCTCCTCTTTGATTTCAAACCATTGCTCCTCATCCTCTCATCACAGGCCCTTCTAAAGAGTCCCTTCCCAGTCTCCTTCTTCAGATATTTAAGTGCAGCTCTAAGCTCTCCTGAAGCTTTCTCTTCTCCAGGCTGAGCAGCCCCAATTCCATCAGCCTGTCTTCAAAGCTGAGGTTCTCCAGCCCTGTAATCATCTTTGTGGCCTCCTCTATACCTGCTCTAGCAGGTCCACGTCTCTCTTGTGTTGTGGCCCCAGGGAGGTGGTTGAGGCCCCATGGCTGGAGGTGTTTCAGGCCAAGCTGGCTGAGGCTGTGGGCAGCCTGCTCTAGGGTAGGGTGTCCCTGGGCATGGCAGGGGGGTTGGAACTGGCTGCTCCTTGTGGTCCCTTCCAGCCCTGACTGATTCTTTGATTCTCTATGGCATAAAATCCTTCTGGACAATGGTTTTTCAGCTGTTTCCCAACAAGTGTAGTTCTGCTGAAGCAAGATGTAAAATGAGCTAAAAAATTATGTCAGAAGGTTCCATTGCTGCTTAAAAGCTGAAGAGGGGAAAAATCTAAATGAAGATAGGATTTCTTGGAACATTAAATGAACCCAAGAGCAAAGCTTGGTCAAGATCTCAGCAGGTTCTGCTCTTGGTTTAGTTTTCTGTTAATACAGCTCCACAGATTGCTTCTATGCTGCCCATTGGGAAAACAGGACTGGTGCTTAGGAGAAATGCTCTCATCTTTGCAACAGCTCTGAATTCACTGGAGACCTCCTCCCAACGAGTTCCATATGTTCCAAATGAGTTGCATTCCCAGGAAGTGATTTCACGTTCCTGGCAAAGGAGCAATGAAACTGGATTGTGCTGCCTGGCCAGATGGGTTCACTGCATCTCCACATCACTGCTCCCTCTCCTCACACGGCTAAAGAGCCCAGCTGAAGGGTTAAATACATCTCTCTTGTCATAGGCAAAAGCCACAAAGAGCTAAAATCCTCCACAGAGCAGCAATCCACCGAGCCTCTGAGCAGGAAGGAGGCAGCACAACAACCACCCACTGAGGCAGGACTAATGAACCTAATGCAGAGAGCTATTCCAGGGAAGAAGAACCACAGAATCAACCAGGTTGGTAGAGAGGAGCTGAAGAGGAGGCAGCAGTGTGCCCAGGTGGGCAGCAGAGCCAATGGCATCCTGGGCTGGCTCAGGAGCAGTGTGGGCAGCAGCACAAGGGAGGTTCTTCTGCCCCTGTGCTCAGCACTGCTTAGGCCACACCTGGAGTGCTGTGTCCAGTTCTGGGCTCCTCCATTGCAGAGAGATGTTGAGGTGCTGGAAGGTGTTGAGAGAAGGGCAGCAAGGCTGGGGAGGGGCCTGGAGCACAGCCCTGTGAGGAGAGGCTGAGGGAGCTGGGGGTGTGCAGCCTGCAGAAGAGGAGGCTCAGGGCAGAGCTCATTGCTGTCTGCAGCTCCCTGAAGGGAGGCTGTAGCCAGGTGGGGTTGGGCTCTGCTGCCAGGCAGCCAGGGACAGAAGAAGGGGACACAGCCTCAAGCTGTGCCAGGGGAGGTCTAGGCTGGATGTGAGGAGGAAGTTGTTGGCAGAGAAAGTGATTGGCATTGGAATTGAGACCCACCCAACAAGAAAGCTGCATCGATTAGGTCAAGTCTAGAAGGACATTAAAGTCCCATTCAGAAGTCCCTGGCTAAGCGTCTGCCAGCACCGTGAATGTCGCTGGAGTGGCAGCACAAGTGCCTGTGCTTGCCTGCAGCCAGCTGCACACCGCTCCCCACTGCTCTCTTTCTGACCAGAGGTTTCTGTTTGCTTGCCTCTCGCATGCCACTGAGGTCACTGCACAGAGACCCCTTCCAGTTATTGCTGGGTGGTTGGCAGCTCTCCTTCCCCGAGGCACTTGCCAAAAGCCTGCACTCGGGGTGGTCTGGTAGCCTCCTGCCTCTTTGTCATTCAGCTGGCAGAGCGGCGCTGGCCGGCTTGGAAGCACAGCGCAGATAGAGGGGAACTGTCCTGTGCTCGGTGCGGAGTGGTCAGGGCCTGGCCACGCAGCAAGGGAGGCTCTCGGTGCTCGGAAACCTCTCAGGTGCTTTGTGTGACAGACAGGACCACAGCCTGTCTGCAGCCTCTCCAGACCATTCAGCGGAATTTGGCCATAATATAAAATCAAGTCCTTTGTCCTAAGGGATGCTGAAGGCTCCAGAGCAGCAGCTGCAGGTTCCTAAATACCCTGAGAGTTACTATCTCACATTTTCTGGGACACAGCTTAACAATCAGGAGTTGTTAGACCTCAGCTTATTTGCATACTGAGACTTAGAATTAAAACAGCTGTGTGAAGTACACTTCTCGTTTAGACTGTCCAGGGGTGCACCAGATAAGGACCCACTTGAACTGCCCTTTAATCACTGGGCTGGACATACAATGCTTGAAAGAGAGGTCAGTACAGGTTTTGTTCACTGCTAGCCTTGGGTGCTACTACAACACGTGTCTGCTCCAGTTCCAGCCGCCAGATGTGTCCTTCCCCTCAAGAATCCAGAGCCTGGATGTGAAGGGCAAGGCTGAGCTGGGACACAGCACCTGAGAAGCAGTGCAGCCGCCCCAGGAGTGCTGACGTTTTCTGCAGTGAGCGGAGGGGCTGCGAGGGTCCATTCACACATGGGGAGCTCTTTCCCAAGCTCAGAAGTCAGCTGGTTAGCTACAGTTTATCTCATGGAACCTTTTACAACAACACACACATCAGTACACTCTGGAAGGCAGGAGAAGCTGAAGTGCTTGGGAACCAGAGGGCACCCAGCCCTGAGAGGCAGCAGTAAGAGATAAGTGAAGGCTCCTGTTTCTTGTTTGCTCCAGCAGCGTGCGATGGCTGCAGAGGTGACTGCATCCTTCAGCCCTCAGGCCTGGGAATGGTTCAACCTGGCAAGAGTCCAGGTGACTTCAGCCTTTTGTCATCCCCTTACATATAAAACTTACAACCTTACAATAAGTCATGTCTCATATAAGTAAAAATGTGCTTCAGCCACGAGAAGGTAAAATCTGTCAGGTGGTGATTCCCAGGTACCAAATAGCTTAGAGCACCTAGCTGAAGAGGCATGTCTAAGGGTGTGAGGGAGCTCAGACCTCATCCCCTCCACCCTCCACACCATGCCCAGGGACACCTCTCAGCTACACTCAGCTGCTCAAGGCCTCATCCAGCCTGGCCTGCAACACCCCCAGCAAGGAGGCAGCCACAGCCTCCCTGGGCAGCCTGGGCCACACTCTCAGCACCCTCACACTCAACAACTCCTTCCTCAGCTCCACTCTCACCCTGCTCTGCCTCAGCTCCAAACCATTGCCCCTTGGCCTGTCTCTAGAGCCCCTGATGCAAAGTCCCTCTGCAGCCTTCCTGCAGGCTGCCTTCAGCTCTTGGCAGGCAGCTCTGAGGTGCCCCTGGAGCCTTCTCCCCTGCAGGCTGCACCCCCCCAGCTCCCTCAGCCTGTGCTCACAGCAGAGCTGCTCCAACCTTTGCAGCTCCTAATCCTGCTGTGTGTACTGTGCCTGTTTCCATGGTAAGGACTGAGTTCTGTGTGTGCATCTAGAGATGTGCATGAAATGGAGTACAATCTCCTACTGAAAGCCAGAGTTTCTATCAGACCTCTCACTAATTGCTCCATTTCCTCTGCAGACAGCCTGGCCAAGCTCTTGCTTTGTTCCAGGAGCTCTAAGAGTGGGCTTTCTTTGGGATAACATTCTGTGATATCACTTTATTTATGTTGCTCTGAGTTTTGGTTTCTGCAGGCAGTATCTCATCAGGCTCTGTGTTCCCACACTATTCCCATGAAAACCCCACTTGGGCTTACAGGCAGATGCACAGCAGATCCTGAGAGCAGTAGGCAGGCCCAGTTCTGTGAATCACAGAGTGCTAGGGGCTGCAGGGATCATCCAGCCCAACCCCCCCTTGCAGAGCAGGCTCACCCAGGGCAGGTCACCCAGGAAGGCACCCAGGTGGGTTGGGAAAGTCTTCAGGGAAGGATCCTGCCTAACTGCAGAGTTTCTTCCTGACTTGTTCCAAGTTTCCCAAGCTTCGTGTGGCACATTAAAAAAAACTCACTTCACAGTTTCTAAGCTTTCAATCCTTCCAGAGGGAAAGGGCAGACAGGAGTCCAAGTGCACTCCTGGCTTTCACAGCAACACCATTCCCTGAGGAGAGCCTGAGCTAGTCCACATTCCATTTTGGACAGATTATTCCAAGCAGGAAATGTTCTCTGCAAAACCACTTCTGCCTGTACCTTCTGTTCACACTCAGCTCCCCTAGGATCAATATTGCACAAGCATTTCAAAGTCCTCCTGATCATCAGTGATGGTGCAAAGCACCCCAGAAAGCCACAGATCCTCTTGTACTCCTTGTTGATACTGCCATTGATCACAAAGTACTGAAAATGATTGATCGCTGGGTGGGGAATGGCTGAAAGCAGCCCTGAGGAACAGGACCTGGGGGTCTGGGCTGATGCAAAGCTCAGCATGAGCCTGCAATGTGAGTGCAGCCCAGACAGCAACCCTGTGCTGGGCTGCAGCCAGAGCAGTGTGGGCAGCAGGGCAAGGGAGGGGATTCTGCCCCTTGGCTCTGCTCTCCTCACACCCCACCTGCAGTCCTGGGTGCAGTTCTGGAGCCCCCAGCACAAGCAGCACATGGAAGTGTTTGAGCCAGTCCAGAGGAGGCCACCAAGGTGCTGAGAGGGCTGCAGCAGCTCTGCTCTGAGCACAGGCTGATAGAGTTGGGGCTCTGCAGCCTGGAGAAGAGAAGGCTTCCAGGAGACCTTGGAGTGGCCTTGCAGTAACCAAAGGGGTCCAGAGGAGGGCTGGGGAGGGATTATTGACAAGGTCTTGAGATGACAGGACAAGAAGGAATGGGTTTGAACATGCAGAGGGGAGATTGATAACTGGATGTTAGGAAAGGGTTCTTGAGAGTGAGGGTGGTGAGACACTGGCACAGGTTGCCCAGGGAGGTGTTCAAGTCCAGGCTGGATGAGGCCTTGAGCGACCTGTTCTAGTGGGAGATGTCCCTGCCTATGGAACTGGATGATCCCTGAGGTCCTTCCCAACCTAAACCATTCTATCATTCTATGATTCCCATTTCTTTTGCAAGTTGGAGGCTGAAGTATTTCAGAAGATAAAGCATCTCAGCAAGCAGCTGAGGGTAGCTTTTCTTCAAGGTGTTTTCTTTTTGACCTTGTCCTTTACTGTTGTGAGATGGATCAAAATTTCCACCTGAGCACTCTCAGCTTTTATCAGCCTAGATCCAATATCAGAGAACTTGCATAAAGCAAAGTAGATCAGAGCTGCTGGGCTGACCCCTGTGTCCCAGGGGCACTTATCTGTCATCCAGCTCAAATACAGAGACTAAAACATTTGAGAGAGGTGCAGGCTGTAGGTCATAAATGTTTGGCAGTAAACAGATTTGGTCAATTAACTTACATAAGGCAGATAAAATATGCCTCTTGTTTTCTGCTCAGGATGTTATGAAGCTTGAAACGAAAATACAAAGCCAGTGCTTCTGCCACTTGTGTCTGGAGAGGCCTCTTGAAGAGTGCTCTGCTACTGAGAGCACAAGAAAAGAGTCTCCACAACATCACTGGTCCTGCCTGCCCTGTGTCTGAGCTGCACCTGAGATGGACAAAAGGGCAGCTGCCTCTGGCCTCTGAAAGCCCCTGAGCAGCCAGGGACAGTCAGTCCCTTCTGATGCTTAGGGCTGATGGGATCACAGCTGAGACTTTACTGGAGATGAGGTCACAGCTGAGACTTCACTGGAGATGAGAGCTCAGCTAAGCTTTCACTGGAGATGAGGTCACAGCTGAGACTTCACTGGAGATGAGAGCTCAGCTAAGCTTTCACTGGAGATGAGGTCACAGCTGAGACTTCAGTGGAGATGAGGTCTCAGCCAAGCTTTCACTGGAGCTCTCCTGCTGCAAACCCAGAGCACTAAGGTTGCAGGCACTCTGGGCAGTACAAGTTCTGACCCTCCCAACACCTAAGGAAGAAGCGGTTGTGCATGGGAATGACAGGGACAAGAGAGGCCTCAGCAAATGTGTCACAGCTCTGTGGTACACAGGGCTGAAGGATGGATCCAACCTTTTTTTTTAACCTAAACATTAACTGAATTTGGTTTAAAGACTTAAAATGGTTGCAGTGCCTTCTGGTGAGCCATGTAGCAATTTACTACTCCTTTGCTATGCAAGTGAATGTTGTTGCAAGGTTGAACTCTAATTGCATTCTGTAGCAGATGAATCTCCTCCCTCCTGTGCTGGCAATACTTAAAGCCAGCCACTCTTAGCTATCTTTCCCACATTCCTGCTCACAGTTATCAAGCCACTCACTATCCTTTGGGCTGATGCCCAACTGCTCACCAGCAACAGCAGATACGATGCACCACAAAAACATTCCCTCCCCCTGGACTGACAGAATTAAGCTCAGCTCCACTTGGGGCTGCTTATTTCATTTGGAATGAAATCAACACAGAGAGAGTGATTGGCATTGGAATGGGC
Organism: Tricholaema leucomelas; assembly: GCA_013400475.1. NCBI lineage: Eukaryota > Metazoa > Chordata > Aves > Piciformes > Lybiidae > Tricholaema lacrymosa > Tricholaema leucomelas. Next base: position 425,142 of record WAAF01007957.1, read on the forward strand.
TGCCCAGGGAGGTGGTGGAGTGGCCGTGCCTGGAGGTGTTGAAGCCAAGCCTGGCTGGGGCACTTAGTGCCATGGTCTGGTTGCTTGGCCAGGGCTGGGTGCTAGGTTGGGCTGGCTGAGCTTGGAGCTCTCTTCCAACCTACTTGATCCTATCCTATCCTATTCTATTCCTGTTCTATCTTTTCTGACTTCAAATGGCATGGCAAATGATACTGCTTTGGCCAACTCAATCTCACCTTCATTAGAGGCTTTGCCCACCTGATCAGTGATAAAAGCTGCTGCTGGAATCAAGTTTGAGAGAGCACTGGGCACTGACTGACTGCACCCACTTAAACAAGGGTTGTGTGGTGTGGGCTCCAGTAGGGAGGAGGTGAGCTGCTGGGCTGCCTGGTGCTCAGAAAGCTTTCCCTCATCCAGCTCACAAAGCCCACGGTGAGACAAGTCCCTGTCCTGCTGCCGGCCACAGCAAGGGGTCAGAAAGCAGCTGCCCTCCAGTCCTGCCCAGATAATGGGGATCACAGGGGGACAGCCTTTGGATTTTTCCTGCAGAGTGTCTCAGAGCTCTGCTTCGATGCCTGCTGGCATGGTGTCGTTATGCGACAAGGCATTTGTCTGGCTCAGTAGAGCAGCGTTTGGAAGGGGTTTTCTCAGGGTGACTGAAGGTCTAATGGCACAGAATTGCTCCGCGGTGCCATGCAGACTTTGTGATCCACAAGCTGCCAACTCACTGCACATGAAATGACCACCACGAGCCGGCAGTGTGCCCTGCTGGCCAAGAAGGCCAATGGCAGCCTGGGAGGGAGTGGAAGGCTGTGCTCAGTAGAACAAGAGAGGTTCTCCTGCCCCTTTACTTTGTCCTGGTAAAGGCTGTGTCAGGAATCTTGCGTCCAGTTCTGGGCCCCTCACCTCCAGAAGGACCTCAGGGAACTGCTGGAGAGAGTCCAGCCCAGAGCCCCCAAGCTGCTGCAGGCAGTGAAAAGCTGGGGCTGGCAGCAGAGGAGCCTGAGGGCTGCCCTCAGTGCTGTGCTAACGATGTGCAGGGCAGTGTGGGCAGGACACAGCCAGGCTCTGCTCAGGGATGTCCAGTGACAGCACCAGGAGTAAGCAGAGCAGAAGCCTCAGAACACAACATTGCCTGTCTTGTTCCTCTGTGGGTGAAGAGCAGAGCTCCTCAGCACAGCAGGGGCAGCAGGATGTCAGCCAACAGCTGCCTGGGCCCACACTTGCAAGTGTTACCCCCAGAACTGCTGTACTTCTCCTCACCTAATTCCTTTGAACACCCACACTGCTTAGGAGGATATTGCTCAGTCGAGTGAGCATCAGCTCCAGAGCACCCAGCACCCACCAGGGCAGATCTGCCTGACACAGCAGTGGGAGCAGCAGTGCTTGGCAAACAGCAGAGCTCCCACTGCTGCCCTCCACAGCCAGTGGGCACTGATGTTAGCAGCGAGGGCACACACAGAGCCTGCAAGACACAGGCACAGCCAGGACAGCACTGCTGCTGTGATGGTTTGGGAGTTACCAGCCCCTCACCCTGACTAGACTCAACAGCTGGAGGTTAAGGACTGAAGCTTTGTATTCAGACTTAGCACAAGATACAAGCAGAGAGTTACAACATTTACAGCTCTGTACAGCACTACGCAAGTGAAAGGGTACACAGAAACACAACAGCCCCGCCAGGACCCAGCGCCCCGAGGAGGGGCTCCCCACCACCCTTCCACCCTCCCTCCACCCTGCTACCTTATCCCAGAGCCTGCCTTAGGTGCAAGGTCAGCTGGGAGGATGGGCAAGGGGGGTTGGAAGCAGGAGGATTAGTTGGGTTACACAGATCCAGGCAGGGCAGCACAAGCCCAGGGAGAAAAACACAGACATCAGCAGACTCTGGCAGACAGAACTGCTTTATCTATGTTCGTGTCCTTGCTTTCATACCTCTCAGCCAGCCTGTGAGTGCAGCAGCCATCAGCACTGCTTCCTTTTCACAGCTTATCAGCTAATTTGTCTCATTAGCATATCCCAATTAGCCTCAAAGCAGCACAGCAGCTTTGGGCAGCTCAGCTACTAGAAGGGCAGTGGAAACAACAAGGAGAGATCTAATAGCTCATGCAGAGCCCCTGGGAATGTCAGAGAACCACACAGACCTCCACAGGAATTAGGAAAGAATTCTCAAGCACTTCCTGGAACAAGCTGTGTATTCCACATGGATCCATAGGAGTGCTGACTTACTGACTGGAACTCCATGTCTGATTTTGGAAGGTGATGCTGATGGTGTTTTCTGGGCTAGAACTCTCAGCACCCTCACACTCAACAACTCCTTCCTCAGCTCCACTCTAAGCCTGCTCTGCCTCAGCTCCACACCATTGCCCCTTGGCCTGTCTCTAGAGCCCCTGATGCAAAGTCCCTCTGCAGCCTTCCTGCAGGCTGCCTTCAGCTCTTGGCAGGCAGCTCTGAGGTGCCCCTGGAGCCTTCTCCTCTGCAGGCTGCACCCCCCCAGCTCCCTCAGCCTGTGCTCACAGCAGAGCTGCTCCAGCCCTTGCAGCATCTTTGTGGCGGCCTCTGCTCTCACTCCAGAGGAGTAATGATAAAGAGCCACTCTGAATTAACTTGGAGAGAAGGAATCTCAAGCCAGGCAACAAGACAGATGTTTGAAACAATATCCATGGTCCATTTTATATCCATAAATCACTTTTGCATTTAAACTTCCTATTTAATTATTCTTTTCACTTCCCTATCATGGTTATGGATTTTGTGTATCCTGGGATGAACCTTTGCAATGCTATCTCCATATTTCAAAAGACAAACAATTTGCTGTCTGAAACTGTTTCCATCATTATGTGTAGAAGCAGCCAACAGCCACCAATTTCAGACTGCACCTTCAGATTTCCGGTTTGGTGTCTGCATTGCTATTCCTTTGTTCCTTGCTGCCCTAGAACTTGATCGAGTTGACTGGCTAGGGCTGGGTGCTAGGTTGGACTGGATGATCTTGGAGGTCTCTTCCAACCTGATTGATTCTATTCTATTCTATTCTATTCTGTGTAAACTCTATTGCTACCTAGAAAGGTTGAACCAGATGATCCTTGGAGTCTCTTCCAACCTGGCATTCTGTGATTCTGTGTAGCAGAGACTCTGCCGGCTCTGATTTGTGTCTCTCCCCCAGCAGCCCATCCCAACTGCTGCCTTGTCCAATGGCTTATCTGTGCCTGTCATTATTGGTACAGAAGGAATTTCCAATCCCATTTTACCAAGTACAGTCAACCACTCAGATTTCTCTGACACATTACTTAGAATCACAGAATCATAGGATCAAGCAGGTTGGAAGAGAGCTCCAAGCTCAGCCAGCCCAACCTAGCACCCAGCCCTGGCCAAGCAACCAGACCATGGCACTAAGTGCCCCAGCCAGGCTTGGCTTCAACACCTCCAGGGATGAAGACTCCACCACCTCCCTGGGCAGCCCATTCCAATGCCAATCACTCTCTCTGCCAACAACTTCCTCCTCACATCCAGCCTAGGCCTCCCCTGGCACAGCTTGAGGCTGGGTCCCCTTCTTCTGTCCCTGGCTGCCTGGCAGCAGAGCCCAACCCCACCTGGCTACAGCCTCCCTGCAGGGAGCTGCACACAGCAATGAGCTCTGCCCTGAGCCTCCTCTTCTGCAGGCTGCACACCCCCAGCTCCCTCAGCCTCTCCTCACAGGGCTGTGCTCCAGGCCCCTACCCAGCCTTGCTGCCCTTCTCTCAACACCTTCCAGCACCTCAACAGCTCTCTTCAATTCAGGAGCCCAGAACTGGACACAGCACTCCAGGGGTGTCCTGAGCAGTGCTGAGCACAGGGGCAGAAGAACCTCCCTTGTCCTGCTGCCCACACTGCTCCTGAGCCAGCCCAGGATGCCATTGGCTCTGCTGCCCACCTGGGCACTGCTGCCTCCTCTTCAGCTCCTCTCTGCCAGCACCCCCAAAGACACCTCAGTGTCCCTTCCCATGTCAGCTGTGGTCCCTGGGCTGTTGTTATTTGAAGAGAGGACAATGAGATCACGTGTTTAAAGACATTTAGCTCATTAACAAACCTGTAATCTTTCCCCCTGCCTCCTTCCCTTGGTCTCCACCCTGCAGACCTGGTGTAGGGCTGCTACTGCAATACACAGGCTACTTGCAGCAATTCTAAGCCAAGGATGCTGGGGATGGCGGTAGCCTGCTGGCGTTTTTGCCTCGGTTCTCAGCAAGATCAGGCATGCCTAAATTCACAAAGCTATTTTTAAGTGGTGACAGCATTATTTGTATTACTGAAGCAGTCAAAAGCCACAGCCTCGGAGCAGCAGCTCGTTGTGCAAGATCCTGTAGAAGGAGGGCAGGGGAATTACCCACACGGCAGGAATGCAGCCGGCACAAAGCAGGAATCCTCATGCAGACTGACGTGGGAGGGGAAGGAAAAGGATGACTTGTGCCATAGAAAGACTGTCTGAAGTAGCCTGGGAACACTGGGATCTGCCTGAGACCGAAGCCTTCCACATGGCCCCACGAGGAGTGCGCTGCGGGGAGGGTCTTTAAGAGGAAGAGTGTGGAGGAATCCAGGCTCCTGCTGTCCAGACCTACCTGCAGTTACGAATAGTACCCTAGGAGTAGTTTTCTGAAGCATTTGGGATTTCATAATCCCAATCAGATGCAGAATCCAGAAAACTTTCTAGTGGGAGGTGTCCCTGCCTATGGCAGGGGGTTGGAACTGGATGACCCTTGAGGTCCCTTTCGACCTAAACCACTCTGTGACTTTTGCTGTGGAACACTTTGTCTGCAGAAAGCACAGGACTGCCCACAGTTTGTTCCCAAAGGGAGGCTCAGTTACCCTGTTGTTAGCGCTGCCAGTCACAGCAGTGAGCAGATGATCTTCCTCATGAGCTGCTGAATCCTTTCATTTGCTGTGAAGGACTCACATCGTCCTTCCCTTCTCCCCACTTCACTTTCCTCTCAACGATCTTCAGTATCTGAAGGGGGCTACAAGAAAGCTGGAAGGGGACTTTGTAGGCTGTCAGGGAGTGATAGGACTGGGGAGGATGGAATCAAGCTAGAAGTGGGTTGATTCAGACTGGATGTGAGGAAGAAGTTCTTCCGCTTGAGGGTGGTGAGAGTCTGGAAGATGGTGGTGAAGGGAGGTGGTGGAAGCCTCATCCCTGGAGGTGTTTAAGGCCAGGCCGGATGAGTCTCTGGGTAGCCTGATCTAGTGTGAGCTGTCCCTGGCCATGGCAGGGGGATTTAGAACCGGATGATCCTTGTGGTCCCTTCCAACCCTGACTGAGTCTATGATTCTATGATCACCCAGTTCTGAAGACTCCCAGATGCTCAGCCCTTGTGGCACAGAGGCCAAAATGTCCTTCCACCTCCTCTTTCTTTGCCTCTTTCACATGGAGCCTTGGAAGGCAGTGGAAGAGTGATCCAAGCCTCTGCATTGCATGCATGCACTTTATGTGCTGCATGAACTGCCCTCAAGTACCTGTAGGTGGTAGGAATGAGATACTGCTCTGAAGGTCTACCACTGTCAACGATTGCTTTTGTAACGGTTTGTGAGCTGTGCAAACACATGGCAGAGCCCACAGCAATAGAACTGATTATGCCATAATGGCTTCACTGCCACATTACTTCTGTTCCTTGGCAGCAGTCTGATTGAGAGGAGTCCCTGACCATGGTGCGGAGCTTGGAGTTGATGATCTCTGAGGTCACTTCCAACCTGAGCCATTGCAGAATTCTGTGAGCCACTGTGCTAAGTCACAGCCCACAAAACTGAAGGTTGTCTTTGTCAGTGCATGCACAGGTGCTGAGTTTGCTGCAAGATCTGGGCTGGCAAGGCCCTTTCCTTCCCTCCAGTCTTGCACACTGTCACTTTACTGCAGTGGAGCACTCTCCTTGCAATGCAGCTGCTAAAGGTAACACCAAGAGCCAAGGCAGACTCAAGAGGGAAGGGCATTTCTCAACAGGGCTAGCACTGAGGCTGAAGCAGAAGTGATTTACAACTGCAGCTGTGTAAGTAGGCGCTTACAGCAATGGCAGCACAGCACTGCAAGGGTAACAGGGAGGAAGCTGATGCTGAGAATGACTCCACCTGCCCCGTTTGCAGCAGATGGAGGAAGTTCAGAATTAGCAGTCAGATGCCTTATACAGGGATGGCAGTGCAGAGGAGCACACTGACAGGCAGACACACATGAAATGCTGCCCTGCAACTTCTGTGTTCCAGCTTTTACCCTGCCCCAGCAGCAGCCTGGCCAGCAGCACCAGGAGCTTTGATCTGACTCACGTTCCACAAGGCCCGAAGGCAGAGCCAGTGATGACCTTGAGCGATTAAGGGTCAGCAAACTGCAGCCTGGAGCAACCCTTCTGTGAACTCTGGCACATTCTGAGCTGGCTCCTGCTGCTTTGTTGCCTTTGGCCCTTCTCTTGCAGTTCAAGTATTGTGAAATTCCGAACAGTTACAAGACTGATCGGCTCTGCCTTGGTGACTCAAGGTCTTACTCTTCAAATGTTCTCACTCCTCAAAACTCCTTTGGCAAATAATCTGATCTAGCAGCTAAACATTTTTCTCTAGGTGTGTCAGAGCACCTACCAGGGGAAAACATCAAAAGGCAAAAAGTGCACAAATACCACATAGGGCAGGGGGAAAGGCCAGTAGGTACTCTGTGACAGCAAGGGGGTTGGAAAAGCTCCCTCCTAGGTGTGCAGCTGCCTCAGCCCCTCACTGAGGGGACTGGCGAAGGGAAGAGCTGCTTCAGGAGAGTTCAAATGGCTGTGGGACATGAGAAGTAAAAAAGGAAACAAAGAGCCACACATTGCGGTCTGCAGCTACCTGAAGGGAGGCTGTAGCCAGCTGGGGTTGGGCTCTGCTGCCAGGCAGCCAGGGACAGAAGAAGGGGACACAGCCTCAAGCTGTGCCAGGGCAGGTCTAGGCTGGATGTGAGGAGGAAGTTGTTGGCAGAGAGAGTGATTGGCATTGGAATGGGCTGCCCAGGGAGGTGGTGGAGTGGCCGTGCCTGGAGGTGTTGAAGCCAAGCCTGGCTGGGGCACTTAGTGCCATGGTCTGGTTGCTTGGCCAGGGCTGGGTGCTAGGTTGGGCTGGCTGAGCTTGGAGCTCTCTTCCAACCTGCCTGATTCTAGGATTCTCTGATTCCAAAAGCACTCACAAATCTAATGTCACTGACTCCCAAGCTGCCTGCCTGCAGAGGAGCACTTCTAATCCAAAGTCAGGAAAACTTCTGAGCTAAGCTTTACTGTGGATTTTGCTTTCAAGGTGCAAAGTCTGCCAAAGGAGATGTACCAGCAGGGGAATATAAAATTCCCTGGACTTCTTTATTGGCTGTGCTTTTTCTGCCATTGAGGTGGCCTCTGTGCTGCAATGGAATGTTGAGTGAATTAAAGCCCTGCAGTGAGAGGTGTCAGAGGTGGAGAGGGAAATAAAAAAGGTGCAGAAATCATCAAGTATTAGGCTTGATTCTATTTCTTGGAAAGAGGCAATTCACCTGACATAAGAAAAGCTAAGGTACTTCAGGTACTTCATCAGACCTGTGGCAGTTTCAGCATCTGAGATGAAAACATTCCAGTAGCTGCAGGCAGCCTGCAGGAAGGCTGCAGAGGGACTTTGCATCAGGGGCTCTAGAGACAGGCCAAGGGGCAATGGTTTGGAGCTGAGGCAGAGCAGGCTTAGAGTGGAGCTGAGGAAGGAGTTGTTGAGTGTGAGGGTGCTGAGAGTGTGGCCCAGGCTGCCCAGGGAGGCTGTGGCTGCCTCCTTGCTGGGGGTGCTGCAGGCCAGGCTGGATGCGGCCTTGAGCAGCTGAGTGTAGCTGAGAGGTGTCCCTGGGCATGGTGTGGAGGGTGGAGGCGATGAGCTCTGAGCTCCCTTCCAGCACCACTCTGGGAGTCTGTGATTCTAGAGAGTCTCAATGCTTCTCCCCTGATCTTTGACTCCAAGAAAGCAGTTCCTGCTTGCAGCATTTAACACCTACTCTCCCTTCCTTATCTCCCTACCCTTCCTCTGAGCAATCAAAGCCAAGTGATAAAATCATCACAGGACAGAATTTTGTTCTTCTGCTTTCTTAGCTGTGGCAATTGCTGGATGATTTCTCTCTCTGGCAAGGAGCTTTGGAAGTGCCAGGAGGCTGTGAGAGGACTGAAGGCACAGGCAAGACCTTACCAAGACACTCTGAAAAGTGACTGAGAAGCATGAACCTTAGAGAGCTGCAAAGGTACCACAGGGAGATACAGAAACAGTCTCCCTTCCTGGAGATAAACTTTAAACATTTCATGGTTTTTAGAAGTCCTTCCTTCGAGTCATTTGCAGCAGTTATTAATTAGTGGCTCAATTAAGAAAACATGGGGCAGTCCCCAACGGCTGGAAAAAGGGAAACAGAGCTCCCATTTCCAAAATGGTAGGAAGGAGAAGCCAGGGAGCTCCAGGCCAGGCAGTCTCACCTCTGTGCCCAGCAAGATCATGGAGCAGATCCTCCAGGAGGCACTACTGAGACAGGAGAATAGTGAAGAGGTGATTATAGCTGCACCAGGGGCACATCCTGCCTGACAAACCTGGTGGCCTTCTATGAACAAGTCACAGCATTCATAGCTGAGGGGCGAGCAACTGATGGCATTGACCTGGAGCTGAGCAAGGCCTCTGACACTGTCCTGCACCACATCCTGGTCTCCAGGGTGGTGACAGATGGTTTGAGGGGTGGGCCACGAGATGGATAAAGAACTGGCTTGATGGCTGCACCCAAAGAGTGGCTGTCAATGGCTCCATGGCCAAGTGGAGTCCCTCAGGGATCAGTCCTGGGACCAGCCTTGTTCAACACCTTTGTGGGTGCCATGCACAGAGGCACTGAGAGCAGCCTCAGCAAGTTTGCTGCCCACACCAAGCTGTGTGGTGCAGCAGCCAGGCTGGAGGGCAGGGATCCATCCAGAGGGACCTGGGCAGGCTGCAGAGGTGGGCACAAGCCAACCTCAGGAGGTTCAACAAGTCCAAGGGCAAGGTCCTGCAGCTGGGTGGAGGCAATGCCAAGCACCAATCCAGGCTGGGCAGAGAGTGGCTGGGGAGCAGCCCTGAGGAGA
>WAAF01007958.1:0-21395 GCA_013400475.1 Tricholaema leucomelas
AGATTTACAGCACCATAGAATTCTGGAATCACAGAAAAATGGAATCATAGAATCATAGATTTACAGCACCATAGAATTCTGGAATCATAGAATTATAGCATTATAGAATTCTGGAATCATTGAAATATGGAGTTATGGAATTATAGAATCATAGAATTATGAAATCATTGAATTATGGAGTTATAGAATCATAGATTTAGAGCATCATAGAATTATAGCATCATAGAAATATGGAGTTATAGAATTATAGAATCATAGAATTCTGTAACCATAGAAATGTGGAGTTATGGGAATACAGAATCATAGAGTTATAGAATCATAGATTTACAGCATCATAGAATTCTGGAATCATAGAAATGTGCAGTTATGGATTTATAGCATCATAGAACTCTGGAATCATAGAAATATGGAGTTAGAGAATTAGAGAATCACAGAATTTTGGAATCATAGACATATAGAATTATAGAACCATAGATTTAGAGCATCATAGAATTATAGCATCATAGAACTCTGGAATCATAGAATTATGGAGTTAGAGAATTAGAGAATCACAGAATTTTGGAATCATAGACATATAGAATTATAGAACCATAGATTTAGAGCATCATAGAATTATAGCATCATAGAACTCTGGAATCATAGAATTATGGAGTTAGAGAATTAGAGAATCACAGAATTTTGGAATCATAGACATATAGAATTATAGAACCATAGATTTAGAGCATCATAGAATTATAGCATCATAGAACTCTGGAATCATAGAATTATGGAGTTAGAGAATTAGAGAATCACAGAATTTTGGAATCATAGACATATAGAATTATAGAACCATAGATTTAGAGCATCATAGAATTATAGCATCATAGAACTCTGGAATCATAGAATTATGGAGTTAGAGAATTAGAGAATCACAGAATTTTGGAATCATAGACATATAGAATTATAGAACCATAGATTTAGAGCATCATAGAATTATAGCATCATAGAACTCTGGAATCATAGAATTATGGAGTTAGAGAATTAGAGAATCACAGAATTTTGGAATCATAGACATATAGAATTATAGAACCATAGATTTAGAGCATCATAGAATTATAGCATCATAGAACTCTGGAATCATAGAATTATGGAGTTAGAGAATTAGAGAATCACAGAATTTTGGAATCATAGACATATAGAATTATAGAACCATAGATTTAGAGCATCATAGAATTATAGCATCATAGAACTCTGGAATCATAGAATTATGGAGTTAGAGAATTAGAGAATCACAGAATTTTGGAATCATAGACATATAGAATTATAGAACCATAGATTTAGAGCATCATAGAATTATAGCATCATAGAACTCTGGAATCATAGAATTATGGAGTTAGAGAATTAGAGAATCACAGAATTTTGGAATCATAGACATATAGAATTATAGAACCATAGATTTAGAGCATCATAGAATTATAGCATCATAGAACTCTGGAATCATAGAATTATGGAGTTAGAGAATTAGAGAATCACAGAATTTTGGAATCATAGACATATAGAATTATAGAACCATAGATTTAGAGCATCATAGAATTATAGCATCATAGAACTCTGGAATCATAGAATTATGGAGTTAGAGAATTAGAGAATCACAGAATTTTGGAATCATAGACATATAGAATTATAGAACCATAGATTTAGAGCATCATAGAATTATAGCATCATAGAACTCTGGAATCATAGAATTATGGAGTTAGAGAATTAGAGAATCACAGAATTTTGGAATCATAGACATATAGAATTATAGAACCATAGATTTAGAGCATCATAGAATTATGGAACCATTGAAATGTGGAGTTATAGAATCATAGATTTACAGCATCAGAATTATGCATTATAGAATTACAGAATCATAGAATTCTGGAATCTTTGAATCATAGCATCATAGAATTCTGGAATCACAGAAATATGGAGTTACAGAATTATACAATCATAGAATTCTGGAATCATTGAAATGTGGAGTTATAGAATCATAGTTTCACAGCATCACAGAATTCTGGAATCATAGAAATATGGAGTTATAGAATTATACAATCATAGAATTATGGAACCATTGAAATGTGGAGTTATAGAATCATAGATTTACAGCATCAGAGAATTCTGGAATCACTGGAATATGGAGTTATAAAATTACAGAATCATAGAATTGTGGAATCATTGAAATGTGGAGTTACAGAACTATAGAATCACAGAATTCTGGAATCATTGAAATATGGAGTTAGAGAACTTTGGCATCATAGAATGCTGGAATCATAGAAATATGGAGTTATGTAACTATAGCATCTCAGAATTCTGGAATCAGAGAGTTCTAGCATCATTGGAATATGGAATTATAGAATCATAGATTTACAGCATCACAGAATTCTGGAATCATAGAAATACAGAGTTATAGAATCATAGATTTACAGCATCAGAATTATGGATTATAGAATTATGGAATCATAGAAATGTGAAGTTATAGGATTACAGAATCATAGAATTCTGGAATCATTGAATCATGGCATCACAGAACTCTGGAATCATAGAAATATGGAGTTACAGCATTACAGAATCACAGAATTTTGGAATCATAGATGTATAGAATCATAGAATTATGGAATCATAGAAATATGGAATCATAGAATCATAGCATCATAGAATTCTGGAGTCATAGAACTATAGCATCACAGGATGCTGGAATCATAGAAATATGGAGTTATGTAACTACAGCATCTCAGGATTTTGGAATCAGAGAGTTCTAGCATCATAGAAAACTGGAATGATTGGAATATGGAATTACAGAATCATAGATTTACAGCATCAGAGAACTCTGGAATCATTGGAATATGGAGTTACAGAATTATAGAATCACAGAATTCTGGAATCATAGAAATATGGAGTTATATAACTATAGAACCATAGATTTGTGGAATCATTGAAATGTGGAGTTATAGGATCATAGTTTTACAGCATCAGAGAATGCTGGAATCACAGAATTATAGCATCATAGGATGCTGGAATCATAGAAATGTGAAGTTATAGAATTACAGAATCATAGAATTCTGGAATCATTGAATCATAGCATCATAGAACTCTGGAATCACAGAAATGTGGAGTTATGTAACTATAGCATCTCAGAATTCTGGAATCAGAGGGTTCTAGCATCATAGAATACTGGAATCATGGGAATATGGAATTACAGAATCATAGAATTCTGGAATTATAGAATTATAGCATCATAGGATGCTGGTATCATAGAAATGTGAAGTTATAGGATTACAGCATCATAGAATTCTGGAATTATAGAATTATAGCATCATAGGATGCTGGTATCATAGAAATGTGAAGTTATAGGATTACAGCATCATAGAATTCTGGAATTATAGAATTATAGCATCATAGGATGCTGGTATCATAGAAATGTGAAGTTATAGGATTACAGCATCATAGAATTCTGGAATTATAGAATTATAGCATCATAGGATGCTGGTATCATAGAAATGTGAAGTTATAGGATTACAGCATCATAGAATTCTGGAATTATAGAATTATAGCATCATAGGATGCTGGTATCATAGAAATGTGAAGTTATAGGATTACAGCATCATAGAATTCTGGAATTATAGAATTATAGCATCATAGGATGCTGGTATCATAGAAATGTGAAGTTATAGGATTACAGCATCATAGAATTCTGGAATCAGAGGGTTCTAGCATCATAGAATACTGGAATCATTGGAATATGGAATTAAAGAATAATAGATTTACAGCATCAGAGAATTCTGCAATCATAGAAATGTGGAGTTATGCAATTCTAGCACCACAGGATTCTGGAATCATAGAATTCCAGAGCCATAGAATTGCAGCATGATAGAGTCAGAGGCCGACAGAATGACAGCCCCATCCCCCTTCTGGGGAAGAGAGAGCACAGGCGAGGCGCTGCCAACTGGAGTGTGCCTCCTCCACCGCCAGATGCAGGCACTGATCTTTTCGTGCAGGTGTAAGTGGGAAATGAAAGCAGAGGAACCAGACAGCTTGGCTAACCTGGACCTTAAGCAATGGCTGTGACAGCTTCCCCTTGCACTCACGACACAGTCACGGAGGTGTGTGAGGCGTAAGCTCAGCTGGTCCAGGCGTTCTCGAACTCTGCCAAGGCCGGGGCTAACCCACGGCCCCCAGCACCACAGCTCTGTGCATTTCAAACACCTCCAGGGATGGGGACTCAGCCATCTCCCCAGGGAGCCTCTTGCAGTGGCTGAGAACCCTTGCAGTGAAGAAGTTTCTCCTAATGTTCAGCCTAAACCTCCTCTGCAGCAACTTGAAGGCTGCTTCCCCTTGCTCTGTCACTTGCTCCTTGGGACAAGAGACCAACCCCCACCTGGCTGCAGCCTCCTTTCAGAAAGATGCAGAGGTCAAGGTCTGCCCTCAGCCTCTTCCACTCCTCCAGGTTTAATATCCCCAGCTCCCTCAGCCTCTCCTCGTAGGGCTGTGCTCGAGGCCTCTCCCCAGCCTCGTTGCCCTTCTCTGGACACGTTCAAGCATCTCAATGTCCCTCTTAAACTGAGGGGCCCAGAACTGGACACAGTACTTCCTCTGCTGGGCAGAGTCTTCCTCTGCTGGGCAGTTTAGAGCCACTGTGCCCCCAGCATGAAGCCTTGATGGGGCTGCTGTGACCCAAGGGCAGGACCCAGCACTTGGCCTTTGTGAAGGTCATGCAGGTGGGGTCAGCCCCTTGGCCATACAAAGACACAACTGCACACATGGCAGTTAAAGAGAGACAAGAGAAGGCCAGGAGAGCTTTCTGCACAACACTGAACGATGAAGAAGAAGAAAAGCCCAAAGCAGCTGCTAAGGGAACTGTCACAGGATATTGCTTTGAACAAATCCAGAGATTCCTAGAATGGTTCAGGCTGGAAGGGACCTTGAATCCCATCTAGTTTCACTCCCTCCTGCCCATGGGCAGGGACACCTCTCAACTAGACTTGGCTGCCCGAGGCCTCATCCAACCTGGATTGGACACTCCCAGGGAGAAGGGAACCACAACCTCTCCAGGCAACCCATTCCAGAGTCTCACCATCCTCACACTGAAGAACTTCTTCCTCAGCTCCAGTCTAACCCTGCTCTGCCTCAGCTTCAAACCATTCCCCCTTGGCCTGGCTCTAGACACCCTCAGGAGAAGTTCCTCTGCAGCCTTCCTGCAGGATCCCTTCAGGCACTGGCAGCAGCTCTGAGGTGCCCCTGGAGCCTTCTCTTCTCCATGCTGCACACCCCCAGCTCCCTCAGCCTGTGCTCACAGCAGAGCTGCTCCAGCCCTTGGAGCATCTTTGTGGCCTCCTCTGGCCTCACTCCAGCAGCTCTGTGTCCTTCTCATGCTGGGGACAGCAGAGCTGGAGGCAGGATTGGAAGTGAGGTCTGAGCAGAGCAGAGCCAAGGGGCAGAATGCCCTCTCCTGCCCTGCTGCCCACACTCCTCTGGCTGCAGCCCAGCACACAGCAGCATGAGGGCACTGCTGGCTGCTGGGGAGCTGCTCAGTGACCACCAGCCCCACCAGCCCAAGGTCTCTGTCAGACACAAAGCATGCTGCTTCTTCTCTCTTTGTCTAAAGAGCTCTCTACATTCTAAGCTCTTCAGGACAGAGGGTGTGGGTAACACTTTCTGTTGCATCTTGTACTGTAAGAGTAATATAGATGAGTGCCAAGAGTGACTGACCTCTGCAACACCTCCAAAGAGGGGACATCCACAGCCTCCCTGGACAATCCATTCTGTTGTCTCCCCACCCTCACTGTCAATAATTTCTTCCTCATCTCCAGGCTCAATCTCCAGCTCAAAGCCATTACCCCTCACACTGTCACTACAAGTCCTTGTCAAAAGTCTTTCCCTAGCTCTCCTGCAGCCCTCCTAAGGTGCTGGAAGAAGGACATGGAAGTGTTGGAGCCAGTCCAGAGGAGGCCACCAAGATGCTGAGAGAGCTGCAGCAGCTCTGCTGTGAGGACAGGCTGAGAGAGTTGGGGCTGTGCAGGCTGGAGAGGAGAAGGCTTGGAGGAGACCTTGGAGTGGACTTGCAGGATCTGAAGGGGACTACAGGAAGGCTGGGGAGGGACTATTGACAAGGTCTGGTAATGACAGGAGGAGGAGGAATGGGTTTGAAGTGGCAGAGGGGAGATGGGGAGTGGATGTTAGGAAAGGGTTCTTTGCAGTGAGGGTGGTGAGACACTGGCACAGGTTGCCCAGGGAGGTTGTGGAGCACAGAAGCACCCAACGTGATCTTCGATCACGTTGGGTGCTTCTGTGCTCCACAACCTCCCTGGAGGTGTTCATGACCAGCTTGGTTGAGACCTTGAGCAACCTGTTCTAGTGGGAGGTGTCCCTGCCTATGGCAGGGGGTTGGATCTGGCTGAGCTTTGGAGTGCAGCCTTCAACCTAAGACCACCAAAGCCACTAAACTGTGATCCAGCTCAGTTCCAAACAACTACAAGTCAGTGACTTTAGAAACTCTCTAAGGAGATTATAGACACAGAATGTCAGGGGTTGGCAGGGACCCTTTAGAGATCATCCAGTCCAAACCACCCTGCCAGAGCAGGGTCACCCAGGGCAGGACACACTGGGATCCAGCTTGGCTTTGGAAGCCTCCTGAGCAGGGGACTCCACAACCTCTCTGGGCAGCCTGCTGCAGGGCTCCAGCAGCCTCATACCAAGGAAATCTCTCCTCATGTTGAGGTGGAACCTGCTGTGCTCCAGCTTGTACCTGTTGATCCTTGTCCCATCACTGGGCACCACCACACAGAGCCTGGCACCTTCATCCTGACACCCACCCCTCAGATATTGACAGACATTGATCAGGTCCCCTCTCAGCCTTCTCCTCTCCAGACTAATCAGCCCCAGAGGTCTCAATCTTTCCTCATAGCAGAGGCGTTCAATTGCCCAAATTATCCTCAAAGCCTCTGTTGGACTCTTTCCAGTAGATCCTTTGACTCTGTCAAACTTGGGAGCTAAACTCAAGCTAAGCTCAAGCCAAACTCTGAACAGAAACAGGCTGCACCTAATACCTAATAACTATCAAGCCAATCACTGACAGTGAATAATTGGACTCACTCTATCAGCCCAGATAATGCAACCCAGCACAATCTGCCCCAGCTGCTTTCCCCTTTTGTGTAACATTAACAGATCTGGAAGGCTGCTAGTCAGCAAAAACCAACAAAATCCCCCACAGCAGAGCCCAAAGTGGAGGAATCATCTGAAATTCACATGATCACTCTTGGTGCCTTCAGATTCACTCAGCGTGTAAAGGTCTGGGCTTGAATTCTTCAAGCAAGACCCAAGCCTGCATTGCTGGTTACTGAGTGTGCTGGAAAGCAAGGTCAGAAACTGAGCTAAAACTGCAAGGCCAGCAAGAAAAACCCAGCCAGGTTGTGCAGGGCAGGAAGCTGTGGGAATGCAGCTGCTGAGTATTACCCCTGCAAATCACTGAACGTTTGGGCTGCTCTGTAAAACCTTAACAGAGCTACCAGTGGTCCTCTGGGGAGCAAGAACCCATCCTGTAAGGGCACCAGAAGATTTGGAAAACCATGTTGGGGTCATTTCATTCTGCCCTTTGATAGGCTGCCACTGCCTTGTTCTCTGGGCAGCAAGCAGTGATGGCAGAAGGAAATGTGCTCCTTCCTTCACACCTTCACAAGTTGCATCATGTTGGAAGTGACCCTCAAAGCTCCTCTTGTCCAACCCCCTGCACTCAGCAGGGACACCTCCAGCTAGAGCAGGCTGCCCAGAGCCACACTGAGCCTGCTCTTGAAGGGACCCTCAGAGCTCCTCTTGTCCAACCCCCTGCACTCAGCAGGGACACCTCCAGCTAGAGCAGGCTGCCCAGAGCCACACTGAGCCTGCTCTTGAAGGGACCCTCAGAGCTCCTCTTGTCCAACCCCCTGCACTCAGCAGGGACACCTCCAGCTAGAGCAGGCTGCCCAAGGCCACACTGAGCCTGCTCTTGAATCTCCCCAGGGATGGGATTTCCAGCATCACCTCTTGCTATCACTTCTCAAACACTTACTGCACTCAAGAGCCAACTTGATTTTTCACTCTCCCAGCCCAGCTCCTCCTAGAGAAGCTGCTTTAACCTTCCCACCAGGAAAACATTAGCCCAGCTATTAGAAAGCAGCCATTAACAAAGAGCAGCTGGTTTTGGTCCTGGGTTTTCTTTTGTCACAAGCCTATGGATAATTTTGCTTGGTCCTTCCCACCTGTTAGACACAAATTCCACCTGCATGTCCAAGCTGTCCATAGCAGTTATTGATTTGCCTTACAGGAAAGAAGAGCACTGCTGAAGGCAACATTTCCCTCCTCTGATGAACTGGCTGGGGGCAGTGCAGCTCAGGTACTTTATGGCTCAAACCCTCCCTTTTCTCTTCCCTCCTGCCAGAGAATTAGGCTGCTGTTAACCGAGGCAGCTTCACACTATCACCAAGGTTGGAAGAGACCTCACAGATCATCAAGTCCAAACCTTTACCACAGAGCTCAAGACTAGACCATGGCACCAAGTGCCACGTCCAATCCTGCCTTGAACAGCTCCAGGGAGGGCAACTCCACCACCTCCCTGGGCAGCCCATTCCAGTGTCCAATGACTCTCTCAGTGAAGAACTTTCTCCTCACCTCGAGCCTAAACTTCCCCTGGCACAGCCTGAGGCTGTGTCCTCTCGTACAAGCGTCAAAGAGCGGAGCTGTAGTTTGCCAACAGCCCCCAAAAGCTCCACTGCTAAAACATTTGGCTGCCACCCCAGGGCCTGACTAAGCTTTTTCCCCCTTTCCTCTGTCCCCTGGCTGGATTTGGCACGGCAGAGCCCAACTCACCGTTGCCATTGCACAGAATCTGCATGGTCTCAAACTCCAGCGCCGTGTAGGTGGGATCTAGAACCTCGCTGTAGTTGGCCATTTCCATGTCTAGGATGGGTTCTGAGAGCCTCATCATTGACTGGGAAGCCAGTGAAGAAGCTGCTCAGAGGTCCAATCTTGCTGTTCTGCTTCACAGCGATTGGTAATCCAAAGTTAACCAGAACTGTGTCACCTCCGTGCTGCAGTGGGAGGAGCTGGAAAAGTGCTTCTACAGGCTGGATTCTACCTCTCGGTTGGGTGTTGGTTTTTTTCCTCTCTTTTATGATAGAGTGCAACCCTTATGATAATCTTGGAATGGTTTATAAAATAACCTTATCAGGAGCTGTGCTGGTTTCAGTTCTGGAGTGAACCCAAGGCCATGTGAGAAGCTGCCTACCTCCCGTGCCCTGCGGCACATCCTGCCGTAGGAGCCCGACACAGGCAGAGGCACAGACTGCAGCGGGTCAGAAGGGACCCTCAAAGGGCAGCTTGTCCAACCCCCCTGCAGGCAGAAGGGACATCTCCAACTACAACAGGTTGCCCAGGGACACATTCAGGCTGATCTCACATGTCTCCAGGCACAGGTCCTCAAGCACAGCCCTGGGCAGTCTGTGCCGGTGCCTCCTCACCCTCACTGTGCACAACTTCTGATGTCCAACCTAACTCTGCCCTGCCCCAGTTTCAAACCATTGCCCTCATCCTGTTTTCACAGGCCCTGCTGAACAGTGGCTCCCTAGCCTGCCTGTGAGTCCCCTGCAGATGCTGAAATGCAGTGTCCCTGAAGCCTTCTCTTCTCAGAGAACCATTGAATCAAGCAGGCTGGAAGAGAGCTCCAAGCTCATCCAGTCCAGCCTAGCACCCAGCCCTGGCCAATCAACCAGACCATGGCACTAAGTGCCTCATCCAGGCTTGGCTTCAACACCTGTAATTCACAGAATCATAGAATCATTGAATCAAGCAGGGTGGAAGAGAGCTCCAAGCTCAGCCAGCCCAAGCTAGCACCCAGCCCTGGCCAATCAACCAGACCATGGCACTAAGTGCCCCAGCCTGGCTTGGCTTCAACACCTCCAGCCACGGCCACTCCACCACCTCCCTGGGCAGCCCATTCCAGTGGTAAATTCTCCCAGCCTGTCCTTATAGCAGAGGCTCTCCAGCCCTCTGATCACCTTGGTGGCTTCCCCTGAGCCCTCTCCATCAGGTCCATGCCCTTCTTGTGTTGGGGCCCCATAGCTGAACACAGCAGTGCAGGTGAGGTCTCAGAAGAGCAGAGCAGAGCAGAGCAGAGCAGAGCAGAGCAGAGGGGCAGGATCCCCTCTCTTGACCTCCTGGCCATGCTTCCTTTGATCTGCCCATTGCTGGTTCCTGCCCAGCTTCTCATCCAGCAATGCCCTCAAGTCTTCTCTGCAGGGCTGATCTCAATTCCATCATGCCCCAGCCTGGGTTGCCATTACCCTGAACAAACCACAGTGGCTGCTCTGTGCAAAGGGACTGCAGCTTCAGTTGCCATTGTGCTCTCTCTTCAGCACAATAAGGAAGTCTGGGACGATTATGGGCTATGCTCTTACCCAAAACATCCTTCATCATCTTTTAAAAGACAGCTGCAAACCCTCCCTGTTTTACAAGTGTTGTCATTCTCTGCCAGCAGCAATCAGCTGCCCAGGCAGGTGTGCCCAGCCAGGACCTCCAGCCCTGCTCCACACTGCACTGATCACATCAGGTGAGTCAGTAGCTCATCTGGGCAGCCTGCAGGAACATCTCTGCCTTCTCACCATGCCAATTCCTCCCTAGGAAATGGAGCTGAACTCCAGGTGCCCTTCTGGCTATGAAGGCCAATGGCATCCTGGGGTGGGTAAAAAGGGCTGTGGATAGTAGGTTGAGAGAGGATCTCCTCCTGCTCTGCTCTACCTTGCTGAGGCCACATCTGGGATATTGTGTCCAGTTCTGTGCCCCTCACTTCATGAAAGACCTCAGGGAACTGCTTGAGAGAGTCCCTTGCAGAGGCCCCAAGCTGCTGCAGGCAGTGGAACAGGCTGGCCAGGGTGTCTCTGCCCATGGCAGGGGCGTTGGAACTAGATGATCCTTGTGGTCCCTTCCAACCCTGACTGATTCTGTGAGGCCAGGCTGAGGGAGCTGGAGCTGGGAGCTGGCAGCAGAGGTGCCTGAGGGCTGCCCTCAGTGCTGTGATCAAGATGTGCAGAGCAGTGTCAGGAGGACACAGCCAGGCTCTGCTCAGGGCTGGCCAAGGGCAGCACAAGGGGCACTGGGTGCCAGCTGGAGCAGAGGAGGTGCCATGGACACAGGGGAGGAAACTCTGTCAGTGTGAGGGTGCTGGAGCCTGGAGCAGGCTGCCCAGAGAGGTTGTGGAGTCTCCTTCTCTGGAGCCTTTCCAAACCCTCCTGGATGTGTTCCTGTGTGCCCTGCCCTGGGTGATGCTGCTCTGGCAGGGGTTGGTCTGGAAGACATCTGGAGGTCCCTTCTAACCCCTGCTGCTCTGTGATTCTGTGACTCTCTGCCCCACAGACAGCATCACTTGCCTAGGCACATCTCATTTTGAGTTCAACACCTCAACAGGAACATTCACTTTCAGCCAAGGACAACACTGCATGGACCACTTCTGCAGTGCCCTCGCAGCTCAAGGCTGACCCTCCCAGGGATGCCAGATTCCTTTACATGCTGGGTGGAGCAAAATTCACCCTGGACACGATTGGTTTCAGGATGAAACAAGGGCATGTGTTGATAAGAAGAGATGTAATGGCTTCAAACTCAAGAAGAGGAGATCTAAATCAGAGGTAAGGAAGAAGTCCCTGGCAGGGAGGGTGGGGAGACACTAGAAGAGGCTGCCCAGGGAGGCTGTGGAGCTTGAGCACCCTGGGCTGGTGGAGGTGTTCCTGCCCATGACAGGGGAGTTGGAATTGGATGAACTTAAAGGTCCCTTCCAACCTAACCTGTTCTGTGAATCTCTGAAGTGTAGGAAGTCCTGACCCAGAGCTAGCAGGTGTTTTCTGTTCAGGCTGATGGCAAACTGCTTGTCCACAGCCCAGACTTGTTTAGGCAATCAGAGTTAGCTTCATCACAAGATGGAACCAGACTGGATAGCAGAAGAAACTTCTTGCCTGAAAGAGTTCTCAGCCAGTGGTGCAGGCTGCCCAGGGAGGTGGTTGAATGCCCAACCCTGCAGGTCTTTCAAGGAGACAGAGATGTGGTGCTGAGGGACATGGTTTAGCCACAGCCTTGGCAGAGTCAGAGAATCACAGAGTCATGGAAATATAGAGGTTGGAAGACACCTCTAAGATCAAGTCCATCTGTGTACCCAACCACCATGGCCACTAAACCATCCCCCAGAGAGCCACAGGGTTCTTGAACCTCCAGGGATGGGGACTCCAGCAGCTGCCTGGGCAGTCTTTCAGGAAAGACATTTTCCCTGATACCCAACTCAAACCTCCCCTAGTGAAGCTTGAGGCCATTTCCCCTCATTCTGTCATTAGTCACAGAATCACAGCACCATGCAGGATCACCAAGTCCAACCTAGAACCCTGCTCTGCAAGATTCACCTTAAACCACAGCCCCAAGCACCACAACCAAAGCACCCTGAAACACAGCCAGGCTGGGTGACTCCAGCACCTCCCTGGGCAGCTCATTCCACTCCCTGACCACTCTCTCCAGGAAAAACTTCTTCCTAATGTCCAATCTAAACCTCCCCAGCCTCAGCTTGAGGCCATTCCCCCTTCTTCTGTCTCCAGTTCCCTGTGAGCAGAGCCCAGCAGCAGCCTCTCCACAATGTCCCTTCAGGTAGCTGGAGACAGCAATGAGGTCTCCCTCAGCCTCCTCTGTTCCACACTGTCCATCCCCAGCTCCCTCAGTCTCTCCTCATCAGATTTATTCTCCAGGCCCTTCCCCAGCTTTGTTGCCCTCCTCTGGCTCTGCTCCAGCACCTCCACATCTCTCTTGTACTGTGGTCCCCAAAACTGAACACAACACTCGAGGTGTGGCCTCATCAGAGCTGAGTCCAAGGGGACAATCACCTCCCTGCTCCTGCTGGACACAGCTTTTTTAATCCCAGCCAGGATGACATTGGCCTTCTTGGCCACCTGGGCACACTGCTGGCTCACATTCAGCTCCCTGGGCACTTTGCTGGCTCACACTCAGCTCCCTGGGCACACTGCTGGCTCACACTCAGCTCCCTGGGCACACTGCTGGCTCATATTTAGCCACCTGGGCACACTGCTGGCTCACACTCAGCCCCCTGGGCACACTGCTGGCTCACATTCAGCTCCTGTCTATTATAACTCCCAGATCCTTTTCTGCCAGGCAGCTCTCCAGCTACACTGCCCCAAGCCAGGAGTATTGCTTGGGATTGTTGTGACCCAACACTTGAGAGAAGAGGCCAACACCAGCCTCACTCCAACCTCCTTTCACATAGCTGTGCAGAGCAATGAGGTCTCCTCTCAGCCTCCTCTTCTCTAGGCTCTCTCAACAATCCCAGCATTCTCACCCTCTCCCCACCAGACCTGTTCTCCAGACCCCTCATCAGCTCAGTAATCTTAAAGTTCTTTTCCAACCCAAAATGATTCTCAGGGTCTATGATTTTCTTCTCCCTGAAGGCTCAGCCTGCAAAGCTTCTCCAGCAGTGGAATTTGTCCTTCTGGCCCAACATCCCTGCCAGAGCAGTGTCAGCCAGATCAGGTTGCACAAGGATGTGTTCAGGTAGGGTTTGAAAGTCTTCAGAGAAGAGGACTCCACAACCTCTCTGGGTAGCCTGCTCTGGGGTCTGCCACCCTCACTGCAAAGAAGCTTTTCCTGAAGTTCAAGTGCAACCTCCTGGATTCTGGTTTGCTGCCCATTCTCCTGTCACTGGGCACCACCCAAAAGAGCCCAGCCCCATCCTCTTGCCCCCTACCCTTTACCTCTTGATCAGCACTGATCAGAGTCCCCCTGGGACTGTTCTTCTTCAGGCTAAGCAGCCCCAGGGCTGTCAGCCTTTCCTCCTCACAGAGATGCTCCAGGCCCCTCAGTATCTCTAGCTTCCACTGGCCTTCCTGCAGTAGTTCCTTGTCTCTCTTTAACTGGGGAGGCCAGAACACAACACTCCAGATGTGGTCTCACCCGGGAAGAGTAAAGGGGGGAGAAGAACCTCCCTCGATCTGCTGGCCACACTCTTCTCAATGCACCCCAGGAGCCCATTGGCCTTCTTGGCCATGAGTGCACCTCACTGGCTCATGGTGACCCTGTCCACCAGCACTGCCAGGTCCTTCTCTGCAGAGCTGCTTTCTAGCAGATCAGCTCCTCACCTGTGCTGCTGCAGGGGGGTGTTCCTGCCCAGGTGCAGGACTGCAACTGCAGCTGGTAGTATGAGATGTCCTTTCAAGTTCTAAGCCATCTCCTACTGACATCCTTAGGTAAGCAGAAGCTTTTACATGGTGCACTCAGCCAAGCTGTGAAGCAGCCTCTCGAGAGCAGAGCTCCTGCAAACCTCAGAACTGATTTCCCAAGACAAATGGTGCAGTCAGTGAGAAGGAAGCCCAAGCTCCCCAGCTCCAGCTTTGCTCTTGAGGCTTTGTTGGTTTCTTGCTTCCCAAGTGCTGACCTCACGCTCATATCCAGCACACATTCCCATCTTATCTGGCAGCCTGCTCATTGGCCACCCCTCCAGAGGCAATGCAATCATCCTTCCTGGTGGGGCTATGAAACAGAACACAAGCTAATAAAAACCACCTGATTTCCACCCAAGGTCTTCCTGAAGAGAAAGACAAGTCTCAAACTGCTGCCCCTGCAGAAAGCACTTTGGCTCTGCTTCTCTCTTTCCTGCTTTCTTTGGGGTTGGCTCTTCTTTGGGTTCTTTTGGGTTTGGTTGGTTGGTTCTTTGGTTTGCAATCTATCTTGCTGTCATGATAGGTCAGGAAGAAATATCTGTCCTCAGAAGAAGCTCTTCCTTTAGAAGTTAGGCTTCTTTCAGTTCCTTCTGAGCAAGGTTGATACAATCACAGCACTTCTCGTTGTGCCATTGCAGTGAGCTGTGGTGGACATGCTCCAAACATGGAATCTGAACAGATTTATGTTGGAAGGGATCTTAAAGACCATCCAGTTCCTGAGCAGGGACACCTCCCACCAGCACAGGTTGTCAAAGCCTCATCCAGCCTGGCCTTGAACACCTCCAGGGAGAGGGCATCCACAGTCTCCCTGGGCAGCCTGTGCCAGTGTCTCACCACCCTCACTGGCAAGAATTTCTTCCTCATATCCACTCTCAATCTCCCCTCTCGCAGCTCAAAGCCATTATCCCTCACCCTGGCACTCCCAGCCCTTGTCAGAAGTCCCTCCCCAGCTCTCCTGTAGCCCCTTCAGGCACTGCAAGGCTGCTCTAAGGTCTCCCTGGAGCCTTCTGTTCCTCAGGCTGAACAGCCCCAACTCTCCCAGCCTGTTTGCATAGGGGAGGCTCTTCAGCCCTCTGAGCATCTTTGTGGCCTCCTCTGCACCTGCTCCACCATGGTGTGTTGGATCCCAAAGTGATATCCTGTTTTTTCCCAGAAAGCTAATGCATTTATCCAGCCTTCTGGCAAGAGACACACTTTGGTGTGCCCTCTGCCAGTTGCTGGCACACAGCTGAGGCAGGGTATGCAGGGTAACAAAACCCTAGCAGCTGAGAAAGATCTTGAGTTCATAGAATCATAGAATCCAGCAGGGTGGAAGAGAGCTCCAAGCTCAGCCAGCCCAACCTAGCACCCAGCCCTGCCCAACCAACCAGACCATGGCACTAAGTGCCCCAGCCAGGCTTGGCTTCAACACCTCCAGCCACGGCCACTCCACCACCTCCCTGGGCAGCCCATTCCAGTGCCAATCACTCTCTCTGCCAACAACTTCCTCCTAACATCCAGCCTAGACCTGCCCTGGCACAGCTTGAGGCTGTGTCCCCTTCTTCTCTTGCTGCTTGCCTGGCAGCAGAGCCCAACCCCAGCTGGCTACAGCCTCCCTGCAGGCAGCTGCAGACAGCAATGAGCTCTGCCCTGAGCCTCCTTTTGTGCAGGCTGCACACCCCCAGCTCCCTCAGCCTCTCCTCAAATGTCTCTCAAGGCTACATCCAGCCTCGATTTGGGGACTTTAAGGCTTGGAGCCTCCATAACTTTGCTGTACAACCTGTTGCAGTGCCTCACCCCCCTCATGGGGAAGAATTCCTTCCCAATGTCTCATCTCAGTCCAGCCTTCTCCAGTTTGAAGCCATCACCTCTCGTCCTGTCACTCCAGGCCTTTCTATAAAGTCCCTCTCCAGCTCTTCTGTAGCCCCATCAGGTACTGATAGGCTGCTCTAAGCTCTCCCCAGAGCCTGCTCTTCTCCAGGCTGAACAGCCCCAACTGTCTCAAGCTGTGCCCACAGCAGAGGTTCTCCATCCCTCTGGTCATCTTCATGGCCTCCTACAGACACCCTCCTACACTTCCATGTTCTTCTTGTGTTGGGAGCTCCACAACTGGGCACAGGACTCGAGGTGAGGTTTCAGCAGAGTGAAGTAGAGGGACAGAATCCCCTCCCTCGACCTTCTGGCAAATGAAATACCACAGTGGACCAATGCCTAAGGTTCTCTACAAGTCCAGAACATTACAGCAGAGCTCTAAACAGACCTCCACCAATGTCACATAGAAACACACAAATGCTGAGCCAGCAAAGTGTCTGTGAGCTGGGAACAGGATCTGAGCACAGCAAAGTGTCTGTGAGCTGGGAACAGGATCTGAGCACTGCAAAGTGTCTGTGAGCTGGGAACAGGATCTGAGCACAGCAAAGTGTCTGTGAGCTGGGAACAGGATCTGAGCACAGCAAAGTGTCTGTGAGCTGGGAACAGGATCTGAGCACTGCAAAGTGTCTGTGAGCTGGGAACAGGATCTGAGCACTGCAAAGTGTCTGTGAGCTGGGAACAGGATCTGAGCACTGCAAAGTGTCTGTGAGCTGGGAACAGGATCTGAGCACTGCAAAGTGTCTGTGAGCTGGGAACAGGATCTGAGCACTGCAAAGTGTCTGTGAGCTGGGAACAGGATCTGAGCACTGCAAAGTGTCTGTGAGCTGGGAACAGGATCTGAGCACTGCAAAGTGTCTGTGAGCTGGGAACAGGATCTGAGCACTGCAAAGTGTCTGTGAGCTGGGAACAGGATCTGAGCACTGCAAAGTGTCTGTGAGCTGGGAACAGGATCTGAGCACTGCAAAGTGTCTGTGAGCTGGGAACAGGATCTGAGCACTGCAAAGTGTCTGTGAGCTGGGAACAGGATCTGAGCACTGCAAAGTGTCTGTGAGCTGGGAACAGGATCTGAGCACTGCAAAGTGTCTGTGAGCTGGGAACAGGATCTGAGCACTGCAA
The DNA here is from genome assembly GCA_013400475.1 of Tricholaema leucomelas. Classification (NCBI taxonomy): domain Eukaryota; kingdom Metazoa; phylum Chordata; class Aves; order Piciformes; family Lybiidae; genus Tricholaema lacrymosa; species Tricholaema leucomelas. Next base: position 17,217 of record WAAF01007958.1, read on the forward strand.
AGTGTCTGTGAGCTGGGAACAGGATCTGAGCACTGCAAAGTGTCTGTGAGCTGGGAACAGGATCTGAGCACTGCAAAGTGTCTGTGAGCTGGGAACAGGATCTGAGCACTGCAAAGTGTCTGTGAGCTGGGAACAGGATCTGAGAACTGCAAAGTGTCTGTGAACTGGGTCACCCTGGGGTTCCCCTTTGCCCAACTCCCCAGCCAGGCCAGGTCTCCCTGCATGGTGGCACAGCCTTAGGGGCTGCCAGCTCCTCTCTGCTGTCTCCTCCTGAGGGCACAGCCTGTGCTTGAGGCAAACATCACAGACAGCTGCAAGCTCTGCAGCATTTTCATGTTGAAGAAACTACCTTTAGAGATGATTTACAGTGGCTGAGGACGGAGTCCACTGTCAGACCCCCCCTCTCTCTCCCAAACACCAGCTCTGCAGCTTAGGCCACAGGCTAAGTGATTTCTTCACTTTCCACAGCACACTGTCACCAAGAGGACAAGATGCTCACAGCACAGCAACAGTAACCTAACCGTGTGGATGTGTCCAGGTGCCCAAGAAGACCACCAGCATCCTGTCCCAGATCAGGGTTAGGGAGGTTCTGCCATTCTACTCTGCCCCGCTGAGACTACACCTGGAATACTGTGTCCACTTTCGGGCTCCCCAGTTCAACACAGACAGGGAGCTGCTGGAGAGAGTCCAGCAGAGAGCCATGAGGATGATTGGGGAATTGAGCATCTGCCCTGTGAAGAGAGACTGCAAGTCCTGGGGGTGTTTTGTCAGAGAAGAGAAGGCTGAGAGGGGACCTGATCAATGTGTACAAATATCTGAGGGATGGGTGACAAGTGGAGGGGGCCAACTCTTTTCAGCTGTGCACAGTAAGCAGACAAGGAGCTATGGACACAAACTGGAAAAGAGAAGGTTTCAGCTCAGCATGAGGAGAAACTTCTTTGGTGTGAGGGTGCTGGAGCCCTGGAGCAGGCTGTGCAGAGAGGCTGTGGAGTCTCCTTTCTGGAGACTTTCCAAACCTGCTCTAGTGGGAGGTGTCCCTGCCTATGGCAGGGGGCTGGAGCTGGATGATCCTTGAGGTCCCTTCCAACCTAACCCATTCTATGATTCTGTATGTTCCTGGTGAGTCTGCCTTGGCAGGGGGGGCTGGACTGGATGACCTCTGAAGGTCCCTTCCAACCTCTAAGGTTCTGTGATGCTGTGATCAGCAGTGGTGTGACCTGCATGAGCTGGGCACTGATTGTGCCCCTGCACTCAGCACTGGGGAGGCCACACTTTGAGCATTGGGTTCAGTTTTGGGGTCCTCACCACAAGAAGGACATTGAAGGGCTGCAGCAGGTCCAGAGAAGGGCAGCAAAGGTGGGGAAGGGTCTGGAGAACAGGGCTGGGGAGGAGCAGCTGAGGGAGCTGGGGGTGTTTAGTCTGGAGAAGAGGAGGCAGAGGGAGGACCTCATTGCTCCCTGCAGTTCCTTGGAAGGAGGCTGCTGCCTGTCAGGTCTCGGTCTGCTATTCCTCCTACAAGTGACAATGGCATCAAGTTGTACCAGGCAAGCTTTAAGCTGCCTATGAAAAGAAAATTCTTGGCTGAAAAGGTTCTCAACCACCATTTTGTTCCAAGCCTCCTGCCATGGGCAGGGACACCTCCCACCTTGAACACCACGAGGGAGGTTGTGGAGCACAGAATCACCCAATGTGATCTTGGATCACCTTGGGTGCTTCTGTGCTCCACAACCTCCCTGGGCAACCTGTNGGCAGCCTGTGCCAGTGTCTCACCACCCTCACTGGCAAGAATTTCTTCCTCATCTCCACTCTCACTCTCCCCTCTCCCAGCTCAAAGCCATTGTCCCTCAGCCTGGCACTCCCAGTCCTTGTAAAATGTCCCTCCTCAATTTTCTTGCAGCCCCCTTCAGGTACTGTAAGGCTGCCCTAAGGTCTCCCTGGACCCTTCTCTTCTCCAGGCTGTGAACAGTCCCAACTTTCCCAGCCTGTCCCCACAGGGGAGCTTCTCCAACCCGCTGAGCATCTTCAAGGCCTCCTCTGAACCCTCTCCAGCAGCTCCAAGTCCCTCTTATGCTGGAGCCCCAGAGCTGGAGGCAGTGCTGCAGGTGAGGTCTGAGCAGAGCAGAGGGGCAGAATCCCCTCCCTGTGCTGCTGCCCTGCCTGCTCTGGCTGCAGCCACCACACAGCTGGCTCTGGGCTGCCAGCCACCAGTGCTGGCTGCTGGGCAAGTTCTGGTCGAGTTTTACTGTTAGGTGAGCACATTACTGTCAGGCAGACTTTAGTACTTAAGATTTCTGGTTTAACTTTGTGTTCTTCAGCTTGTTCTGTTCCTGACAACCCCATGCAGCCAGGAAGGTGATGCCAGCTCCCAGGGGTTAAAGGATTGCTGTAGTTCAGAGCCCTGTGGGGAGATCTGCTGAGCTCCAGCTAAATGGCTGCAGTCACTCGTTAATGATTTCCTTACATCAGGTAACTTATTATTTTCTGATACACACAGGAAAATTAATCAGAGACTTCTCCTGCAGAGGGGAATCAAATCAGAGGAGCAGAGGAAAGAGTTCAGGTGTGAGATAAAAGCAACCCAAGGTGCTATTGATAAGCAAAGCTCAACACTCCTGCTGGGGCAGCCCTGGTGATTAGTGAGTTCTGAACAATCCCCTCTGGCAGCTTTTAAGGTAAACTTTACAGAGCCAGGGAGATAAATCTGACTTATAATTTGCTCACATTTATCTTGAGAAATGCCACAGAATGGATTGTTATCATTTATTCATTTGGGGGGGGACACACAGATAAGCAGCTTTGCCTCTGCCAGCCACAGTAACTGACTGGGACAGCAGGTTCAGCAGCAGCAAGCCAAGGAGGGTTTGAAGGGTTTGGGTGTTCTCAACTTGCCTAAAGGTTTTCATTTCTGTGTGATCAGTGAATCACAGCAAGGCCTCCAACTTCTAAAGAGCTGCACTTCAGTGTCTGCAGGGGAGCTGCAGGCAGGCTGGGGAGGGACTGTTCAGAAGGGGCTGTGGGGGTAGGATGAGGGCAGCAGTTTGAAACTGGAGCAGGGCTGAGTTAGGTTGGACATAGAATCACAGAATCAAGCAGGTTGGAAGAGAGCTCCAAGCTCAGCCAGCCCAACCTAGCACCCAGCCCTGCCCAACCAACCAGACCATGGCACTAAGTGCCCCAGCCNGTCCCCATCCCTGGATACATTCAGGATCAGAATGGATGTGGTCCTGAGCAGCCTGCTGTAGTTGGAGCAGTCCCTGCTGCCCACAGAGGGGTTGGACAGGATGAGCTTTGAGGGTCCCAATGCAATCTGTGAATGTGTGATTTCAGGCTGGAGATGAGGAGAAATGTCTTTGCTGCAAGAGTGCTCAGGGACGGGAGCAGGCTGCCCAGGAAGGTGGTGGAGTCCTCATCCCTGGAGGTGTTCAAGAAACCTTTGGCCACGCCAGATGGGGACAGGGCTTAGTGGCCATGGTGGTGTTGGGTTGGTTGGATGCAGTGATCCTAGAAGGCTCTTCCAACTGAATCAGGTCTCTGCTGCTCTGACTCCAGCTCCACGAGTTACACATTCAACATAAGGTTTCAAAACAAGCCCTGCACACTGCTACCCTCACTAGTGACTGGGTAACTCTTGGTCCTCCCTAACAGGCCAATTAAATCACTGAATGGGCAGATAAGCTCCATTATTTCCAGTTACTCTGTCTAAAATTAATGGGTTTTAACTAGCTTCTAAACCAGCTCATCACATTCCTGCAGGCAGAGGAGGCTTTCAGCACACTTAGCTTCCCCCTGCTGAGGCACACACCGAGGCTACGCTCAGCTGGACAACCTCTTCCATTTCTCTTGTTCCCAAAGAGACACCAAGCTAGGAGCAGCTGTGGAGCTGTTGGAGGGTAGGAGAGCCCTGAAGAGGGACCTGGCCAGGCTGGATGGGTGGGCAGGGGCCAAGGGGATGAGATTGAACAAGATCAAGTGCTACACTTTGGCCACAACAACCCCAAGCAGCACTCCAGGCTGGGGACAGAGTGGCTGAGAGCAGCCAGGCAGAGAGGGAGCTGGGGGTGCTGGGAGAGAGGAGCTGAAGAGGAGGCAGCAGTGCCCAGGTGGGCAGCAGAGCCAATGGCATCCTGGGCTGGCTCAGGAGCAGTGTGGGCAGCAGGACAAGGGAGGTTCTTCTGCCCC
>WAAF01007959.1:0-23209 GCA_013400475.1 Tricholaema leucomelas
ACCATTCTAGGATTCTATGATTCTATGATATATACATACATAAAAATAAACAAAATTAACCAATATACTTTGACTGTTTTGGCAGAATTTGCATATATTCTTGACATCAGTAAATGTTGTTTTGCTTTAAGTTTTCAGCATTGTACCTCACCCTAAATCTATATTTCGGGTTGTCACCTGAAAAGACTTAGTTAAGTCTCAGCACAGAAGTTTGCAACTGTCCCTGAGAAACATGAACAACTTGAGCTTACCTTATACATGGTGCAGTATGGGATGGGAATAAATCTCTAGCTATTTAAATATGTCTTTTCAGCCATTTGTTTTCATCTTTCTGAATGCTGTTTCACAGACTTGCCACATGCTTGCTTGTAAAATGATATTTTTCTGCAGCAATTTTTGCACTAACAACACTTCTGGAAACCCTGGCACTGTCCATGCCATATGCTCTCACTCTGCACATAAGACAAATACATAGATATTGAGTTATTGAATTTTAACACTCTCCAAATTTGCCCTCTTTCTTCATTTTCTCCTACATAGAGAAAAATATTATTCTTAACCTATTTCTTCACTCTGGGCCTATGAGATTTCTCGTATGTCTAGGAAAGTTTCTATTCATTTCTAGTCACACTCACTATAAAGTTCAAAGCCTCATTCTCATTACTGAGAACCTCACTTACTTTGCCAGATTTTCAATATTTAAGTTTATCTTTTACCAACAATGATCAAATGTACTCCTTTTCTGTACATGTAGTATATTGTTTTTAAAAGAATAAGGAAGATCTAGTGTAATATACACCAGTAGTAAAAAATTGTGTTAATATTGGATACTAAACATAATTTTACACCTGTATCTTTCTTTGTGTAGCACTCACAGGCTTCTTTAGGAACTTAAACTTCCCACAATTTTGTGGAAGACCATCTCTGTTGCTTTCTGACTACATGCCATTTATGCAGACTGTTAAAAATTACTTTAAGACACCCTCATCTTTCATGCACAACATAATGGATAAGACCCATGTTGTGAGCAAAATTACTTCATTCACATGACAATATTCTGAGCTCAAAAGTGTGGTTTTTTTTTTCCCTTTAAGTTTTATCTGTTCTATAATAAAAGCTTCTTTCATCCCTGCGTTGATTGTCTTCACTTACACAGTTTGGTAAGTGACATACATATGCAGTAAAGATCAAGGATTTGTAGTGATGATGCTTTGCTTCATCCCAAATAACTTTACATCTTTGCAGTTTTTACTGATATACACAAACTTTCAATCTCAAATAACAAGATTGCAAGCATTTGATGAAAAAACTATTACAGAGTTACAGCTAGAGTAATCTCCATCAGTCTTCTGCTCCTGTACCTTCCACCAGAATATTCTATTTTCTGGAAGCAGATGAAGAAAAGTTAATTCTTTGCTTTGTTAGAATTTTTAGTAATTTTTATCTGATAGAATCTTACCTACAACTTATACTATAGCTCAATAGGCTGGTGAGCATAACCCACATTAACGATGAATCAATTCAAAGCAGATTTGTAGCTCTCTTTTATTCACATCTATATTGCACAGAGCATAGGACCTCTGGTTCACCTTTCACACCCACCTTTCACAACCCTCTTGAAACAACTCATTCTAAAGCATTCACGTTGCAAGGATTAATTGGCTAATTTGTGTAAATGGTCCTGAACCTGAAGAATCCCTACTATCATATTAAAGCTCTCAAATGTAATGGGTGTAAGAAATGCATATAACAATTTTATGACATTTTTACTTTGTCAGGGTTTTCATGCATGGGTCTCTGTTGCCTTCTCTTGTGATAACTTTATTCTTAGTACCTAGTAGTGTTATGTTTCACCTATAGTAATGCTCACAGAAAAGAATTATTACAATATGATGCAGTTTAGGCCTTAAATTGTTGAGTAGTCTGTGCTGATTCAGTGATGTTACTCTATGTTTGACACCAAACTAAATGAAAGTAGCTGAAGAGCTTTTGTTTGCCCTCACAGAATTTGAAGCCACAGTGGTGAAAGCTCATGCTTGAACAATGAAGCAACTTATTTTGATGGAATGGTAAAAATGGCTTTTTACCAGTTTCACTCACACCTTTCCTCCCAGGGTACTGACACTGCAATGAGAGGCTAATTGGCAGTGAAAGCTGAGGAAAATCAATAATTCTTTCTTACTATGACTGTTAATGGGTCAACTATTGTCTTCAGAACAGTAGAAGAATTCTATTGTTTGGGGTTTTTTTTCCACTAAAAATATAATTGAGGACTTGAACTCATCAAAGTGAATTTAGACTTCGGAAAAAATAATATGCAAATTTACATAAAGAAAGTGCCTTTTCTCAGTTCATTCTCAGGCTGGCAGTCAGAAGCTTAACATCAGCTTTAATCCCTTTTAGCTGAAAGCTCCTTTAGCTGGAAGCTCATCTGCCAGCACTCTGTCCAGCTATTTCTCATGTCAGCTGATGATGAACAATTACTGACACATTAATCCTGTATCACTTCCTCACAGACTGACCTTTGGCTGAGTTTCAACAAAATGAGATGAGATACAGCAACTATTTGGTACTTCTTGGAAAAAAAAAAAACAACAACAAAAACAAAACAAAACAAACCTTAACATAAATAAAACATTGAAAAGGACTCTGATCATTTTCAGTGTGAACTGTCGAGATCTAAAGAGACATAAGTGTCAACAAATTTTATAGTTTGTGGTGACAGGTGGGACTGCAAATTAAAGAGACAAAGTCTGATTTTTTTTAGAAGGCAGCTTTAAGTAAGTGGAAGGAACCATTCACAGAGGTGATCAATTCTTACTGCAGTGCTATTGTCATTCAGTTTCAGATTTGCCACAAGGCTTTCTTTATTTTTAACTATTTAAATCTACCGCAACATTAAGAAATATTTGTCAATCTCAGATAGGAACCTTATGTGCACAGCTGTTAAATTGGGTCTTCCACTGAACTTTCAGTTATTCAAAATTTAAGATTTTTGAGGAGGAATCATAGAATCAAACAGATTGGAAGAGACCTCCAAGATCATCCAGTCCAACCTATCACCCAGCCCTGTCCAACCAACTAGACCATGGCACTAAATGCCTCATCCAGTCTTTTCTTGAACACCTCCAGGGATGGCAACTCCATCACCTTCCTGGGCAGCCTATTCCAAGGGCAAATGACTAATTTAATAGAGCTACCATCTGAAAATGTTGACCTGAATATATCAACATTTGTATTTTTCCTTTGATTGAAGTGATTAACCAGTGAAATCAGATTAATGTTGTGCTGGTTATTAAAATGAAATTAGGCAACATCTATTTTATAAGATAATTGTGGAATATTTTGCTGTGACCTTTTCAATATTCTAAAATATGATTGGTGTTCTATTCCACTCCTTCCAGTGGGGAAGAATGAGAATAGCCGAACACTCAGTGTAACTGAGTATAAGATCAGTCAATAGAATTAATAGCTCGGGCAATACAATTCTAAGCTCCTACTCTGGCCTAAAGATAAGTGTGAAGGAAAATAAATGTAAACCCATTTTTTTTTCCAGAGGAAAATACTAATAAAAATGCATTTCAAAGTAGCTTGATATATTTATAAGAATGAGACATTTAGCAATCTTTCTTTCCCACTTTATTGTTATCGCTCAGCTACAATCACAACTGATTTATAGCTGGCTTGAATTTTAGCATTCCATGCTCTTCAGAATTGATTGCTTATGCCAAACAATCAAATTATCATCTTTGAAGTTTAAGACTTATTTTTCTTTGGCTGTGGATCCAGCAGTATCAAAATGGCTACATACACTGACTGCCATACCTAATCTAGTCAGTGCTGAAACTACAAAAGCCCACTGGATGGTCTATCACGGTGTAGATTTTGGTTTCCCATCAGTGTTTGCTACAGCTATAGACAGTTTCTTTTTCTGAATATTTTGTCCTGGTTTTAACACTTTTTGATACTAAGGGGAATTATCACCAAAAAGTCATTTATCAGAGTCTTGGTTCTAGGCCCAGATGGCAGCTGAGCCCCGTGCATCTGCTCATACATATTGCTTCCCATCCTGGTAGGATGGGAAGAAGAAGCTGAGATAAATATGCAAAACCCTGTGGCTTGGGACATGGAGAGTTTAATAGAACAATAAAAAAATTAAGAAACAACAGGAATAATAATAATAATAAAACTATAAATAATAATAACATTAGTAATAGTTACTATTATGGGAATAAAAAAAGTACGTGGAATGACATAAAATATGAGCAGATCACCCAACACTGATGAAGCTTGCCACATGTGCCAGCTGCTTCTGCCCCAGGAACTCACCGCCTATGCCCACATTAGCTCTGCCCTTATGTAGTGGGTATTTCAATTGTGTATCGAGATTGATTGTCAAAAAAAAATTGGAAAATTTGGACACATCTATTGAGACTGAGTTGAATTACACCACTTATTTTTTAATGTGGCAAGCAGCTATAGAGAGGCTGGGATAGTAATTCCTCCAGGAAACAACTGTGTCTTAGAAGATGTTAAGTTTCTTTGTGCTACATACTTACATCCTAAATCTCTGACACAAATCTCAAATGTAACTTTGGTGGTTGAACATCTAATATGATACACTATGACATGCAACTCCTAGGTAATTAAAACGTGTCTTCAAGCTAGTCCTGGTGCACTCCTGTACAAAGTCAACAATGACTGAAGGGCCTCTAAGAGACAGTAGACCATGCAAGACAGCAAGGCAACAGGTGCTAAAATGGGGTTTCCTCATTACTGTGCTCAGTACATCTACCTAAACAGCCAACAAAAATGTCTCCGAGACATTACTCACAGCCTCAAATGTTGCAAATGTTTAATCCCAGTCAGAGAAGGAGTTTCAATTCATTCACGCTACCAACGATGAATTTGACCCTAGAATTAGGCACATTAAAAAAGTCAGTCTTATAAATGTTATCTAAAGCAATCTATAATGATGAACAAGTAGGTAGGAACTTGATTTGAAATTGGAAAGCTTGATTTTCAGATCATTATGCTGACTTTAATCAGGAATAGAAATCTTCTTCTGCTATCCCATAAACAGTAGAAGATTCTAACCTGTAGACTTTATGATCCCAGGAAGAGACACTTCTAATCTATTGGTGCTGTTTCATTTAGATGATTAATTAACTTTCAAATTAATGCAGGTAAATAAATTCAACTTGCAAACAATTCTCTCTCTCTCCCTATTGCCCTGCCCTCATACACTTCTATTCAAATAATTTTTTTATTTTTTTTTTTACTTCAGGAAAATAAGAAGAATTTTAGTTTTGGAATGTTAGCAGGCCATACCACATAGCCCAATGATTTTACACTGAGGTGAGAGAGAAATAGCTTGCAGAAAATCCCCTGTGCAGTCACCCTGGCCCTTGCTAGCAGAACATGCAGGCCTACTTCTGAACATCCCAAGAGTATCACGAATTAGGATGAGCTCTTTCTTGTTCCCCAGCATTAGGATGCTCCCTCAGGATTAGGATGAACTCCTTCTTGTTCCCCAGTTCCTCCTTCCATAGGTGCAATAACATTGAAAGGTCCTCGTGAGAAAACGATAGCTATAATGTAAGATGAAATAGATATGATGACAAACTACTGCAATGGGCGCTTGTGCTGTTTTGAGGCAAAGGCTATTTTCCATTATTTTGTGATATTTTCAGTCACATTTTGTGTAAAAATATTAGCAAGAGTGACTGATAGTGCAACCATCCCTTTTCCTCCCTTTATACTAAATGATGGAGGTATATCTTAGTCAAAGGAACAGGAGAACTGAGCACTAAGTCGAGGAAGATGCAAGAGCTTAACTTTAGAACTAAAGGGTGAATTACACAGTTTTGTTTGATTCGACCCTGTTTTGTTAACATCATAACAATCGTCAAGACAACTGGGCAGGAACATCACAGGATAAAGTGAAAAAAGGGACTCACTCAGGAGATAAAATTGGGTTTGATCCACATCTCCAAGAACTGTTTTATTCCTCTCAGAACAAATTGTTCTTTATACATCCTCCTCCAGAAAGATGCAATTGTACCTTGCTGTGCTAGTTTGAAGCTAGCTAGAATGTTTTGGTGAGAAGGACTAGATCATAGGCTATGAAATGAAAACAATGGTGATGTCTACTTCCCTCACAGTCTTGCTGAGATGTATTAGAATTAAAAGCAAAACAGAGATAAGGTCACTTTGATCTTGCTCTCTCCGCTCTGGGCTTTGCTCTGGGCTCTTCGCCTGCTGGGGAGCTCTGGGGCTGTTGGCTGAACTCCATCTTGCTTTTCTAACCTCACCCTCTATTTGCTTTTTTATTTGGCTGATTCACCTTTCTTCTTAATCCCCCTGGCCAAGCCTCCATTCTTCCTTGGGATGGGGGTAAGGTTGAGAGGGGTAGGAGGAAGGGGAGGGGGTGGTTGAGAGCCCCTCCTGAGGACTCAGGTTTCTGGGAGGGGAGTTGTTTCTGTATTACCTTTTTACCTTGTATATTTCTGTCTATAACTGTATATACTGTAAATATCTGCTTGTATATTGTGCTAGCTGTAAATAATAAGCTTCATCCATATTTCCAGAGCTGACTGAGTCTAGTCTGGGTGATTTCTAAAGTGTGAGGGGGCGGGGGACACCCAAACCACCACACTTGCCTATCACTTCACACTTTCCAGGAAATATGTGGGCCTTTAATTTGACACTTGTAACTTCTGTAATTAGCAGTGAAGGCACTTTGCTGAAATAGCCCATGAATTCAGCCCCTTTGGTTCATTACTTTTAATTTAATTAAATAATTACCCTGTGAAAAATGGAGAGTGATTGTAAAGTCCTGTTATTTTTCTGTTCTAACTCAAAGTTATCTCTTTTTGCTATAAAAGAATGTCAAGGTCCAGAGAACAGAGATTAACAATAACTCTGTCCAGAGGAGCAAGATCTGTTCCTATGGATCTGTTCTTATGTGTTGTGAAATTAAGGTGCAAACGAGACCATATATCATCATGAAACTATTTATTAAAGAATAAGTTTGGATAAAACAGAGGCACAGAGGGGGAAGGGGAAGAGAGAGAGGGATAAAGAGAATGATGGAGAAAAGAAGGAGCAGGGAAGGGAAAGAGCTGGGATCATATTACCCTCAGTCGCAGGTGGGGGTGGGGAGAGAGAGAGACGGGTGCATGGCCCAGGGATGATCTTCGGTGGAGTTCGTCAGGGATTCTTCTGGTGGTGGTGCAGCTCTGGTGGTCTGGTGGTGGTCCACCCTTGGTGGTCTAGCAGAAGTGCCACTGGTGGTCCAGTGAGAGTGCCACTCGATGCCCTGGTGGGAGTGCCACCCTTTGGCAGGCATTCCTCCTGTCCTTTATACACTTTTCTGCCCAGTGTCCAGCTGCAGCTCCCCAGGAAATCTTCCTGTGTGTCCTCATGCATTCACAGGGGTCCGGTGCCACTTGGGAGAGGGCCTCCGCCCCCTCCATGGCTGTACCTGTCCATACCCTGAATACACATCAGCCTTTTCTCTTCGGGGTAGCTGACATGACATGTAGGCATCCTGGGCATTCCAGCCAGGATGAGGTCCAGGAGTTTCCAAGGCGCTCTCTGTTGATTTGCACCCCTGAGCTGTAGGCCAAGCACCAAGTCTGAGTCTTGAAAGCTAGCAAAGGCAACCTTTATCTTTGTTGATTAGGGAGACACGACAAAATCTTCATCTTTGTTGATGAACAAGAGAGAGGCTTTAGACTCTCACAAAGAACTGGCAGGTTTAAACATACTAGAATACTGTTTTAAAAACAGATTTTAGAACAGTTTATCCTATGGGCTAATGCAAGAGTTTAATCAGCACAAGTTTCAAGCTGTGACATAACAAAAGAATCAGAATAGCCAAACATGAATAAGAGAGGAAAACATATGTTTTCTCACATATGATTAAGCTAACTAATCAACACTGACTGCATTTTCAATTTCATATCATCTATTGGGTCAGGCATTTAGCCATCAAAAATGTCTCAGAAGCATTCATGTCACTATATATGAGCCACTGCCTTTTTCTTCACAGGAAACTATCATCACACAGTGCCATAAGAATATAGAACCAGAATCTGAACCCATCTTATGCAGTGTTGAGCATGTACTCACCCTAGCAAGGGCTTTGACTTCAACAAGAGCTATCTGGTAAGTAACTGCTAAAGGTCTCCAATATTTATTATTCCTTTTGTGTATAATTCTGTGGTACAAGTTTTTATGCTTGCAAAGTGAAGTATGAGTGTTTATGAGATAAATAGCAGTATTTCTCTCTGCAACAGAAAATCATAATTTTTGGCACTGATCTTTGAACTGCCTTGGACATAATACGGTGTCTATGAGAAGTATTATATTGGCTGAAATATTTCTGTGTGGGAATAATGCCATGCTGTCTCATATGCAAAATAAAATGTACATTTTGGAGACTTAAGTCTGCATAATCCATTTTCCTGGATGTTAGGAGGAAGTTCTTGACAGAGAGAGTGATTTGCCATTGGAATGGGCTGCCCAGGGAGGTGGTGGAGTCACTGTCCATGGAGGTGTTTAAGAAAAAGACTGGCTGAGGCACTTAGTGCCATGGTCTAGTTGACTGAATAGGGCTGGATGCTAGGTTGGACTGGATGATCTTGGAGGTCTCTTCCAACCTGGTTGATTCTATCCTATCTCTTTCCTGTGAACAGAGAGCTCAGTTCTTCACCTAGATGTAGGCCTTTCTGTATAACTCTCTGAACACACACATTTTTTAATTCAGACTCTCTAGTAGCCAGTATTACACACTTTGTTGATAAGCATTCATTTGTTATGTGACTTAAATTCAGTGAAACAATGCTAAATTTCACATATCTGTATATGGAATCCTTGGGGAAACAGGAGCCTTATGAAAAGATATTACTGAATCTCATGGGCTAGCACAGCTGGTGAAAAGTCAGACAGGTACATTAAATATACTTTTGAAATGCATATGAATTTCTTATGGAAGGGTGGGTTCTTTTGTAAATTAAAGTTCTTTCTGGATTTTTTTTTTTTTAATCACAAAATGCTCATGTTAGACTTCACTGCTTAGGAAGTCTGCCCAGCTCTGGACTTTTGTTTTTCAGGACACATGTCATATAACTGTGGTAGGCAGCCTAGTATAACACAACCACTCATTTCCTTCACCACCACCACCACCAATGGAGAAGGGAAGTGTTGTGGAGGCAGGCAGTTGTGGCCAAATCAGGAAATATATAAAAATAGAATTATTTTATTTTCCTGAATCCCTGCCCCCAAAACTATATACAAAAACTAATTTAGTTTAATTAGCAGACTCAGTTCAATTGGGAATATCTTACAAAAGACACAACAGATAAATTTGACTATTTAGGAAGTCAGGAAATGGAAAAGGCTAAGCTATAAATACAGCTTTCCCTCACTATCAATCAGGTTGAGCAGAATATTAAGAGGAAAGCTTACTTATGGATGTGAGCTAGACTGAATTCTCTCTTCAGGGTAGCCTGTGATGTTATTGGCGATATCCAATAAAGATCCATGCTACAGAAGTCCGAGATTAGTCACAGAGTTGCCAAACTCAGAAGTTTCTCAAGCACTCTTTCCCGAGTGGGATGGTCATGGGACAAGGCTGCTCTCACAATGGGAAGGGGAGAGCCAAAATTGCTAGGGTCTCCCCATCTGGTAGGCAGTCAGCAATTAGTTACTGAATAGAGTCTGAGAGAGAGGGTGGTCCAGGTGCTTGCTGGCTCGCTCTCTTTCAAAAGGATATCTGAGGCTCATTAAGCCTGTCAGCTTGCACAAAAATGTGCTAAGTAGGGGAGCCATCCAAAACAGGGACAGTCATGGCAGGAGCTTGTCCTTCACAGTGCCAGGATTACAGAATGGGGTTGGAAGGGACCCAAGGAGATCATCAAGTCCAACCCACCTGCCACAGCAGGACAATACTATCTAACACAGATCACAGAGGAACACATCCAGACAGGCCTTGAAGGTCTCCAGAGACGACACCCCCCGCCCTCTCTGGGAAGCCTATTCCAGTGCTCTGTGAGCCTTACAGTAAAGAAGTTCCCCCTTGTGTTGAAGTGGAACCTCTTGTGCTGCAATTTACACCCATTGCTCCTAGTCCTATCCCAGGGAGCAAGTGAGAGGATCCTGTCCCCCCTCTCCTGGCCAGCCTTCAGATACTTAGAGACATTTATCAAATCCCCTCTAAGTCTTCTTTTCTCCAGACTAAAAAGCCCCAGGTCCCTCAGCCTCTCCTCATAAGCCATGCCCTCCACTCCCCTCATCATCCTTGTCACCCTCTGCTGACCCCTTTCCAGCAGATCACTGTCCCTCTTCAACTGGGGAGCCCAAAACTGAATGCAGTATTCAAGATGAGGTCTCACTATGGCAGAGTAGATGAGGAGAAGAACCTCCCTTGATCTGCTGGACACACTCCTCCTAATACACCCCAGGATCCCAGTGGCCTTCTTAGCTACAAGGTCACATTGCTGTGCCATGGATAACTTGCTATCCACCAGGACTCCCAGGTCCCTCTCCACAGGACTGCTTTCCAGCAGATCACCTCCCAGCCTGTACTGNCTCCACAGGACTGCTTTCCAGCAGATCACCTCCCAGCCTGTACTGGTGCAGTCTATTATTCCTCCCCAGATGCAGGTCTCTGTACTTGTCCTTGTTGAACTTCATCTGGTTCCTCTGTGCCCAGCTCTCCAGTCTGTCCAGGTCTCTCTGGATGGCTGCAAAGCCTCCAGCTGTATCAGCCAAGCCTCCCAGTTTGGTGTCGTCAGCAAACTTGCTGAGCAGACACTCTGTGCCCTCATCAATGTCACGGGATTCTCTCTGCAGGAACTATCAAGGTGGGAAGCACCCAAGGTGGGAAGAACCCCCTATATTTATACTTTTCTTCTAGACAAAGTGTCAATTTACCATTTTTCAGGTGTGAAAACACAGCCAAGCACCAGTCTGATTTCAGCGTGGGCATCTGCAAGGGTCACCTCCCGTACCGGAAGGACCCTTTGCTCCCCCTCCTTTCAAGCCTGCAGGGTCGGGGCAGGGGGAGAAACGAGTTTTTTGTGCCTTTCCTCTCCTATTCAAACCACAGAGTGAGAAGAATTTGGGGTATCCAGGACACTAGGACAGGAAGATAAAAGGAAAAGTAAGGGAAAAAACAAACAAACAAAAAACCACACACACGCAAAAAAGACCCACTAAAAAATCCCCAACCAAACCAAACACAAAAAAACAAGAATCATAGAATGTCAGGGGCTGGAAGGGATCTCAAAAGATCATCCAATCCAACCCCTCTGCCAGATCAGGATCACCTATACAGATGACACACTCCATTTTATTTTTGAGCATGGTGTTGTATGACATGGAATGTCTCACTGATCAGCTGGGGTCACCAGTCACAGCTCTTATCTTTCAACCTCTTGCCTAAGTCCAGCACAATCACAGAGGAGCAGAGAAAGAAATGATGCCGTGAAAGCAGTGCTCAGCAACAACCAAAAGTGTTGATTGTGTTGTCAACAGTGTTTTGATCACAAATCTAAAGCGTATTACCACAGGGATTGCTGTGAAAAAAACTAGCTGTATCCCAGTAGGACCCAGCACAGTGAACAGTGTTTCTAATACTAAAACTAAGACAGAGCAAATACAGTTTTCAGACAGAGGTTCAGCAGTATTTGTACAGGAAAGTCTGAGTGCAAGAGTTACTGTAGTCAACTGGCGACAAAAGGCTGTGAATTCCAGGAGTCGTACAAAAAGTTATGACATATAGACCACAGCTTATGAAAATGTCTCTGTTTTGGAGTTTGAAATAGGACACATGCAAGTACTCTACTGACATTCTCGTGTATTCAAGAGAGATAACTGTTCTGTTGCATGGCACACTAGCTTAATAATACCTCTGCATGCAATTGCTTTATAGTTTATTAATAAATATTTGCTAACACACTGGAAATTTATTCCACATACTGTGTGCTATACACATGACCTCTAACTATTATATTAGTGTAGAATTCCACCAATCCAGCATATTTCAGGAAACAACACACAATGAAAAGAGACTGTGTAGAGGAAATGCTGTAAAACTCTCTACATTTTCAACACAATTGCTTTATGTGCCACAGTTCATTGTCTCTGTTTACCTGACTGTCATCAAGATAGGTGTTTTAATGACAATCATGACAGAAACTGTGTCAGGGGAGGTATAGGCTGGATGTTATGAGGAAGTTCTTCACAGAGAGTGATTGGCATTGGAATGGGCTGCTCAGGGAGGTGGTGGAGTTGCCGTCCCCGGAGGTATTCAAAAAAGGATTGGATGAGGCACTTACTTCCATGGCCTAGTTGACTGGCTAGGGCTGGGTGGTAGGTTGGACTGGATGATCTTGGAAGTCACTTCCAACCTGGTTGATTCCATGATTCTATAGAATAGAATAGATTAGAATCAACAAGGGATCCCCAGGTCCCTTTCTTCTGGCTGCTCTCCAGCCACTCTGTCCCCTGTGATTCTGTGAAACGGTAGCTAGAGCAGAGCAGGGATCATGGCATAAAAGACAGGATTTCCTGAGTAAGGAAAACACCACAGAAACACGGAGACAGGGTGTGAATTATGCTGGCAAACTGAACACATTAGCCAGGGTATGTCAAAGGGTAGGCTATTCAGACCATGGGACTTTTTAAGTAATCAGATTTATTTGGTTCATCAGTCAGAGAAGGCCAAAACTGTCTTCAGCCATGGACTTGCCAAGATGGTGCAGAGGGTTTTAAACTTAAATTCTCAGGAAAGGGGAATTCAATCCACCCCACTCTTACCAGCTAGATGCCAGTGCCCAGATGCTGCAGAGTGATTGCAGGGCAACAGAGAACCTGAAAAGAGGCACAAAGGAATTCCAACCCATTCATGCAGTAAGTTGGATTCATAGGTGTCCCAAATTAAACACTTTTATGCATGGAGAATAACCAAGAGGAGTTAGACACGTGCACACATTTGTGGCAGTATGATCTTCTTGGCGTCATGGAGATGTTGTAAGATAGTTTCTATGACTGGAGTGTTGAAATGGAGACATGCAGATTCTTTAGGACAGACAAGCAGAGAAGACGAGTATGGGGTGCCACCCTTTATGTCAACAATCATCAGGAGTCAGTTAAAGTCTGCCTAGGCATGGATGAGAAGCAGACCAAGGATTACAATTAAAGAGAGGGCAATGACAGGTAGCATTATGGTGGCAGCCTGCTACAGGCCACCCAACCAGGATGATCAAATAGATAAGGCCTCTATACATAGACAGAAGCAGCCTTACGTTCACAAGCTCTGCTCCTTATGGGGGACTTTGCCCTGATATCTGTTGGAGGGACATTGCAGCAGGATCAAAACAAACTACAGGACTACCTGGGATGCTCTAATGGGAATTTTCTTCTCTAAATGATAGAGGAGCCAGTGAGGACCTTGTTCTGGACCTTGTTCTCACCAACAAGGAGGTGTTGTTGGGGAATGTGAAGGTCAAGGACAACCTTGGGTGAAGTGACCACAAAATGGTGGAATTCAAGATTGTTAGGGCAGCAAAAAGGGTGAACAGGCTGCTCTCTACTCTGGAGTCAGGAAAGCAGACTTTAGCCTCTTCATGGATCTTCTTAATGGAGTACCATGGAAAAAAGTTCTGGAGGGAAAAGGAGCCCAAAAAAGCTGGTTAAATTCAAGTGTCACATCCTCCAAATTCAGTAATAATTCATTGCAACAAAGAGGAAGTCAGGTAAAAACACCAATAGCCCTGCATGGACAAGCTTATGGACAAACTCAAACACAAAAAGAAAGCCTAAAGGCAGAAGGTGGGTGGAAGTCAGGACATGTAAGGAATACAGAGAAATTGTTCAATCAGCCAGACCTCAGGGTAGAAAAGATAAAATCCTGATGTAATTAAATCTGAGCATCTATGTCAAGGGCAACAACAAAAGCGTCTATAGATATGTTGGTAATAAAAAGAAGAGTAGGGAAAACATGGGCCTTCTCTGAAAGGAAAGAGACCTGATTACTTAACACACAAAGAAGGTGACTCCTTTTCTTCAGTCTTTAACAGCAAGTGCTCTAGCCACACATTGCAAGCTGCAGAAGACAAAAGCAAGGACTGGGAGAATGAAGAACTGCCTAGCAAAGATCACATTCAAGACTGTCTGAGGAACCTGAATCTGCACAAGCCCATGGGATGTGATAAGATGCTTTGAGAGAACTTCAGGTAACTGGCCGATTGACTGGTTGAGTCACTATCCATCACATATAAGAAGTCATGGCAGTCTGGTGAAGTTCCCAGTAACTGGAAAAGAAAAGGTAACTCTCATTTTTGAAAAGGGCCAAAAAAAAAAAATACCCTGGGAACTAGTAAGCCATTCCCACTTCTGTGCCCCACAAGACTATGGAACAGATTCTCCTGGAAATTATACTAGGGCACTTGGAAAATAATGAGGTGATTCATGATGGCAGGGGGTTGGAGCTGGATGATCCTTGAGTCCTTGAGGTCCCTTCCAACCTAAACCATTCTATGATTCTATGATTCTATAACCAGCATAGCTTCTCTAGGAGTAAATTATGCCTGACAAATGTGGTGGCCTTCTATGACAGGGTTACAGTGTTGGTGGAAAAAGGAAGAGCAAATGAGGCTGTCCATTTGGATTCGTGCAAAGCCTTTGATACTATTCTGCATGACATCATTGTCTCTAAATTGGAGAAACGTGGATTTGATGGATGGTCCACTCAGCAAATAAAATATTGGCTGCATGGTCAGAGAGTTAGGTGAACATCCAGGTGGAAGCCAATGACGAATGACATTCCTCAAGGATTAGTACTGGGATCAACACCTCTGTTTAGTGTGTTTGCAGTGACATGGACAGTGGGATTGAGCATGCCCTTGGCAAATTTGCAGAGAAAACCAAAGTGTGTGTTATTATCGACACAACGTAGGCAAGAAATGTCACCTAGAAGGACCATGACAGGTTTAAGAAGTGGGATTGTTCAAACCTCAGGAAGTTCAACCAGACCAAGTGCAAGGTCCTGAATGTGACAGGGCAATTCTGAGGATAAGTAGAGTCTAGACAGTGAGTGGATTGAGAGCAGTCTTGTGGAGAAGGATTTGGGTGTCCTGGTTGACAAGAAGATCCACATGACCTTGAAATGTGCATTTACAGCCCAGAAAGTCAACTGTATTGTGGGCTGCAACAAATGGAGCAGGGACAGCAGGTCAAGGAAGGTGATTAACTTTGCTCTTGTCAAACCCCACCTGGAGGACCGTGTTCAGGTCTGGGGCCCCAGACACACAGGCATGGACAAACTCAAGCAGGACCGAGATTACCAAGGGGCTAAAGTATGTCCCCTACAAAGATAGTTTCAGAAAATTTAATCTGTTCAACTGAAGAAATGAAGGCTCTGGTGACAATCTGGTACTTAGAGGGACCCTACTGGAAAGATAAGGAAAGTCTCTTTGTCATAGAGTATAGTCACACTTTAGGCTGAGAGTAGACTTAGATTAGGTGTAAGGAGGCAGTTTTTTCACTATAAGTGAGGGAAGGCATTGAAACAGGAGATATTGTGGGTGCCTTTTCCCTATAAGCATTTAAGGTCAGGTTGGACAACATTTTGATCAACCTAGTCGCACGGAAATTGTCCCTGCTTATGACAGAGGAATTGGAAATAGATAATTTTTAAGGTACCTTTCAACTCCAACACTTCAGTGAATCTATGATAAAAATTAGCAAATCAAGAGTTACTAGCATTCCAGCAGCTCATTTATTGACTGCATTCAGGGTGGATAATTAAGTCCACTCAGATATTATGTGCTACTTTCCATACTGAATTTATCTCAGTAGTCAGTCTCCCTGTGTGATCAAACTTACTATAAACAAACAAACAAATCCATAGATTTTTTTTTTTAAGAGAAAAAGAAGGAGGAGAAAAAGAGAAAAGGAAAAGAGAAAAGGAAGCTGAAATAAGCTATGAGTGCTGCAGTACAGGGATGTCCTGTTACTTCTGACCCCATTTCAGGATCTATAATTATTTAATAACATCACAGATGACATAATTAGCTTCTCAGATCTGGGTTAGTTGTATGACATATTTAACAGACAGCACTAGAATAACTCTCCCCTGTGAGACACTGTGCCTTAGCAAGAGCAGAAAATAACATAATCAGAATAAGAGCATGAATAGCATAATGCAATATTAATACAATTGTTTCACTAGAAGCAAGTAACATTCTAGAGTTATAAAGTGTTTGCATATTGTTGTTTGTTGAATAAAGATAAGCAATATCTATCCAATGCATTTCATTAATGATTTACTTGTTATGCCCTGGTTACATTCATTATGCACTAGCTCCCCTCTGCATTTTTTTCCTCGCCATGATTTGTTGTTACTGGGTTTATTAGAGTTTGTCAATTCATTTACATTATTGACTTTTTCTTCCCTCATTAACCAAGGTGTAGGGCAAAATCTGGCTCGCTGAAGTCCATCACACTTGCACCTGTACTATGGAGATAATACTATAGGCAGATCTGTCACTGCTGGGCTTCTGCAAGGGCTGTGAGGCTCACCAGCAGATCAGGCAGGGAGCAGGAGAGGCATCAAAGCAGTCAGGAGCAGCTGCAAGCTTCCATGTTTGCAAATCTCTCATTGGAAATCTAACAAGTACATCACAAAGAGATAGTTAAGAGCAGGTATTTGTATATTTTGTAGATTCAGCAAAATAGAGAGTTGTCTTTACAGTGCTACGGAGAGTTATACAGTTCTTTACAGTGCCTGTTTCACAAGATGCAAGACAATTGCAAAGAAGGCAGATGATTAATGCAAGTTCTACATAGAAGATTAATAAAATAGCAGCATAGCCATCATGACATCAAAGCTAAAATTACTTTGCATGATTTTAATAGGCCAGAGTAAGCTGGTGCAAAAAAATTAAAGCAGTAACATTTTCCATAAAATACCCTTGACAAAATTGAGTTTACCCAGCAGGATACAGTAAATGGGATTTAAAAAATCAAAACAAAACAAAACCAACCAAACAAACAAAAACCCCACAACAACCTTTTCATGTGAATATGTTATGTACAGTAATAAAAAAATGAAAAACAAACAAAAAGCCCAACTCAACAAATAAAACATAAAATATATTTGATCTCCATTATTTGCATGAAAACACAAAGGACTCCCTTGTGGATTTTCAAGAAACACACAACCAGTCCAAAAAAGGAGGAAGATAGAAAGAACAATTTGGAAACTACACTATTACTTGAATTTAGGTTTTACATTTAAAAGTTCAGGCTATGTTTGCAGGGATGCAGAGTATTGATGGCTGCAAGGAAGTAACTGTGTAATGGAAAATATTTATCTTGTGCAGTTAACCAAACCCAAAAACCTCTTTGGACAGCTCACATCTGAGTTGTCTAGCATCATAGCTGCTGTTTCATTCCTGACTCCTTGCCAATTGTAGTAGATAATGCTAGAGAACACATAAACTACATGTTCCAAATAAATAAGTATACATGAAGCCAATCTACTTTTTCCTCCATCAAAATAACCAATCTAAAAAGAAAATTAAAAAAAAAAAAGTATTTGTTTCGCCACAAAAACATTTGTCATTTAGATTATTACCACTCAGGTGGTAGAAATGCTTAATAGAAACACATGAAAAGACAAATATTATAGCCTCTTCTCCTGGTCGTGTTTTTTATTTTATAAAAAGGTGTCAGACCCCCCAAAATCTATTTAAAGAATAGCTGTTGCTATTGATTTTGCAAAGAAAGCATTCAAGTATTCTAGTAATAAGCCAAATTAAAAAAAAAAAAAAAAAAAAGATTTAAAAAAAAAAGAAGAAAAAGAGGGAGACATAGACAAAATTAATTTGTGGCTAACCGCTCAAATATTTAACCACATGGAGAGCATAAAACCTCTAAATTCTAAGTGCTGTTGTGATTCCTGAGCACTTTGGTGTTGAGAAACAGCAAGTTAATGTGACATATTTTATTGATGATAGGGTAACCACTCCTACTAAAATTTAAGAAAAATTACTTTTTTTTTTAAATGGCAAATGAGACTCACAAATACTTGGGCAATTTTCCTTTTGCACTTGTGTGTGCAAAGTCCAAGCAGAGTATCATTACAAAACATAAATTGACCATTTTCATTATATGTACAAACATATATAATTTGATTCCTGCTTATGCTGCATATAGAACCCATATTGCTCAGCTTCAGGTAAAGACAAAATAAATTCTGCCAGAATTATGATATTTTCTTCACAAAAGTAGTAATGAAATTGTTATGTACCACAGGCTTTGAAGGGAGTGACAACTGGATTCCAAAAGCAAATAAATGATTCTTGGATATCTTTTCTCCCACAGAAGAATATAGGTGATTTTTCCTAAAGTGTTGCACTGCTGAACGAAAATGGGTTAAAATTACAATCAGTCTTAGAAACTTGTAACAAATGAGACATTGAGACTCATTTTTGAAAATCAGACTTCTCTTAGTGTTTGACTCACTCTGCTGAAAATAAAATATCTTGGTTTGGTTTTTTTTTTGAATCTCATACCATGTTTTTTCAAAACATGATTGAAACTAAGCATCAAAAGGACATGAATTTGCAAGCATAAACTGGAACAATGTTAGGCTTCCTGACAGAGAAACAAACAAACAAAAGTAACATGCAAAACCTGGGGAACACTTTCAGAGATCATGACTCTTTCACTTCCTTGGGCAGACTATTCCAATGCCTGACCATTCTTTCAGGATAGAAAGTTTTCCTAATATCCAATTTGAACCTCCCTTGATGCTATCCAAGGCTGTGTCCAGTTCTGGGCCCCTCAATTGAAGAAAGATGCTGAGGTGCTTGAATGTGTCCAGAGAAGGGCAACGAGGCTGGTTAGAGGGCTGGAGCACATCCCTAAGAGGAGTGGCCAAGGGAACTGGAGTTTTTCAGCCTGGAGATGTGATGGTTTGGGATTTGCCCCCCCACACCCTCACTCTTATGAAATCACCCAGACTAGACTCAGACAGATGGAAGTTAAGGAATGAATGTATATTTACAGCTTAGTGCAACTTACGAGCATATATATACACAAACATTTACAGTTATATACAAGTTACAAGTAATACAGAAACACAAAATCCCTCCCAAAACAATCATATTTAAACACCCTTTCCCCTACTTCCCTCCCTTCAGAAATAACCAGATCAATGGCTGTGTATCTCACGTGGTAATTTTGGAGAGATCTGAGGTCAGATGTCAAAAAGACAACAAGCAGGTTAGGGCTGGGGGGAAGTTATGTTGGATTGAAATTAAGGCAAATGCAACCACACAGACTGTCAGAGAGAACCAGAAGTGTACCAGAAGTGTACCAGAGAGAACTAACAGAGAAGGGTGTGAGAAGTGAGTGTCTTATCTGTATTTTCCAAAACTTGTGTTTCTCTCAGAAGAATGAGGGGCTCAAGGCAGACTTCATTACTCTCTACAACTACCTGAAAGAAGTTGCAGCCAGGTGGCAGCTGGTCCCTTCTCCCAGGCAATTAGTGACAGAATAGGGCTACACAGTCTCAAGCTGTGCCAGGGCAGGTTTAGGCTGGACATTAAGAAGAAGTTCTTTCAGCAAGAATGACTGGCCATTGGAATGGGCTGCCTGCAGAGGTGATGGAGTTACCATCCCTGAAGGTGTTTAACAGGAGACCGGATGAGACACTTAGTGCCATGGTTTAGTTAATTAGAAGGTGTTAGGTGATAGGCTGGGCTTGATGATCTCAGAGTTCTTTTCCAATCTGGTAAATTCTGTGATTTTGTGATTTTCTTTTATGCCATTACTTCATACTAAGGAAAAGAGATCAATACTCATCTCACTACAACCGCCTTTCAGGCAATACTAGAGAAGCAATGATCTATCCCCCAGCCTCCTCTTCTTCAGAGTAAAGAATCCCAGTTCCCTCAGCTGATCCTCGTAAGACTTATTCTCCAGACCCTTCAACAGCTTTGTTGCTTTTCTCTGGGCCTGCTCCAGAGCACTCAATGTCTTTCTTGTAGTGAGTGACCCAAAACTGAACACAGTGTTCAAGGTGTAACCTTATCAGTATAGGGGAAGAATCACTTCTCTGGTTCTGCTGGCCGCACTCATTCTGATACAGGCCAGGATGCTTGCTTGGCACCTGAGCACACTGCTATCTCAGTATCAATATAGAATATAGATATAGAAATAGATGTAGGTATAGATATAGATACGAAATTTAGCTGTAGAATCATAGAAACATAGAATCACAGAATGTGTTGAGTTGGAAGGGATCTTCAGAAGTCATCTAGCTCAAACTCATCTGTAGCAAGCAGGGACTTCTTCAACTAGATCTGTTTGCTTAGAGCTCCTTTCAACCTGACCTTCAACATTTTCAGAGATGAGTTTTCTACTACTTCTCTGGGAAACCTCACTGTAAAAAAATTCTTCCTTACACTTAATCAAAATCTACCCTCAAGATTATATGCAAAACTAATGAAGTTTTCTACAGAAGTACAGGTTCCCTGCAAAATGGCAGGATTTATTTATTTTTCTGTCTTAACAGCAAAACATTAAAGTTTAGATTAGAGTGACTCAAAGTAGCTCTGCCCAGCCCATGGGAGTTACTGAAGTATAAAAGGTCACTCTTAAGACTCTCATTTTGTAGTATATTTTATCTCACAAACAAGATTTCTTTTTGCCTTTATATTCCCAGAAATTCCACTCTCCTTTCAAACTGCAGCAAACAGAGGACATTTCATTTTATGAGAAACTAGTGAGGTAGACACTTATAAACTTTTGTGTAGGACACTGTAAGAATAATGGTGGGGGAAGTGGAGACCAACTATTTGATACCAGTGAACTGCTGAAAACCAGGGTACACACAGCCAGCAGTGCAACCACTGAGCTGTGTACTCACAGCAAAGCACAGATTTCACTTTCACGTCCTTACTAGACAGGCAGTTGATCAGTAAGATGAGACCTGACTTTCCCAGATCTGTTCTTCTCACACAGATATCCAGTGTAAGTTTACATCCTGGGGAAAGAGACAAGAACCTCTAAAAACAACTCCACCAAACCAAACAAAAACAATAAAAAAATAAACAAATAAACCCCCACAAAATAGAAATCTTGACATGTGCAAGAACCAAAACAAGATCAGATTATAAAAGGAATAAATGCAAAAATGCATATTTTTTAAAATGATAAATGATTCTTGTTCCAACAAGTCAAAATTAGATCACTCTTCTAACTTTCCATTTAACTGTTGTTGCCAAGTAGACACCGCAATGGGTAAAATGTATAGGGCCATCTTCATTCACATCACTGTACCTTATTGTGCAGTTATTTAATTTTTGTGTGTGTGAAAGTTTATGACTAATTTAGACGACACTATGCAATGCTTACTTTCGGTGAACATCATCAAACACATTCACAGACAGGGATGAGGTGGCTGCCTTCCTCAAAATGAGATCTGTGAGCTAATGAAGCCTGGGACCTCATTGTTAAATGTCTAGGTGACTGAGATGTCTCCATAAGTGCTTCCTACCTGAAAGACAATTGGTTAATCTCCAATGGAATATTTTTATATTAAAGCTGCCACAACTCAATTTCATTACATTTATTGTATAATTAATCACGTTAGGCAATCAGGGGGTCTAGTTAAGTACCTTTGTTATTTGGAGGCTTACTGAATAAATAGGATGTTCATTTTCTCTTTGTAAGACTTCAATAACACAGTGTGATGGTTTGGGTGTTCCTCGCCGCCCCCCCCCCCACTTTGGAAATCACCCAGAGTAGACTCAGCCAGCTCTGGAAATTGAATGAAGCTTATTATTTACAGCTTAGCAGAATATACAACCAGATATTTACAGTATATATATACAATTAGAAATATACAAGGTAAAAGGTAATACAGAAACACAGCAGCCCTCCCAGAAACCTGAATCACTAGGAGGGGTTCCCAACTGCCCTTCCACCTTCTTCCACCCCTCTACCTTACCCCAGATGTTGCCTTGTGCCCAAGGAAGAATGGAGGGTTGGCCAGGGGGGGTTAGGAAGCAAGTGGAATAATCAGGTTAGGTTAGAGAGAGGGAAACGCAGCTCAAAGCCCAGACAGAGAGCAACTCCCGACTACATTATCTATGTTTGGATTCTTGCTCTTATACCTCTCAGCAAGTCTATGAGTGAAGTAGACATCACCATTGCTTCCCTTTCACAGCCTGTAATCTAGTTCTTCTCAGCAAAGCAATCTAGCTAGCTTCAAACCAGCACAGACAGTAAGAAAACTATTTCCCTCAATGCTATAATAAAAACATTTTTAAAAATAATTGTGATATGCAGTTTGTACAGCAGCATCCCATCCATGTCACTGAGCTGAATATGGAGGTATCTATTTCTTTGTATGTAATTGTTAAAATTGTTGCACATACAGCAACATATTGCACATATCATAGTCATTGGTAATTTTCAATTTCACGGAGGGAATTTGTTTATAAATACAGGCACTTCAAGTGAAATTCAAAACTTTATTCTTCAAGGTTTTAAATCATATTATGAAAACTACTACTTCTTACATATTGTGCCACCTGTTACAGTCTGGTAGACTAACACACCATGTTTTACTCTTGTCCAGGCTCCTGTTGGAACACTTTATTTCTTCCCTTTGCTTATAGTGGAGATTGACAGAAAAAGGAAAGTAAAGCAATCTCCAAAGCAGTGTAAAACAGCCAAAATATTGAGATCAGCTTTAAAAAGTCAAAGCTACCACTTTTAAAAATTAATTTGCTGAATATTTACAGCAGCTGTTAAAAATTCCATCTTAGAAATTATTATTAAAAATGGAATAATTATGGTTTGCTATGATTTTTTTTAATTATAGGTTCTGAAACACAGAATGCTGTTATAATCAGATGTTACATATCATACTCACTCTATTATTACTTAATTACATAATAATACATGAAAACTATATCACATATGTGATAGTTTGAAGCTAGCTAGAATGTTTTGGTGGGAAGAATTAGATTACAGGCTGTGGAAGGAAAACAACGGTGATGTCTACTTCTCTCATAGGCTTGCTGAGATGTATAAAAACAAAAGTCAAAACATAGATAAAGCCACTTCTGCTGCGGGCAAGCTCTGAGTTGCATCCCTTTCCTAACTGCACCCTCTGTTT
>WAAF01007960.1:9911-69693 GCA_013400475.1 Tricholaema leucomelas
GGTGCTAGGTTGGCACTTAGTGCCATGGTCTGGTTGATTGGACAGGGCTGGGTGCTAGGTTGGCACTTAGTGCCATGCTCTGGTTGATTGGACAGGGCTGGGGGCTAGGCTGGCACTTAGTGCCATGGTCTGGTTGATTGAACAGGGCTGGGTGCTAGGTTGGACTGGCTGAGCTTGGAAGTCTCTTCCAACCTGGATGATTCTGTGATAAGGCTCTGCAAGTCAGATTGGGCTACCACAAACATCTCTGCAAACTGAAACTTCCCCTGGGGAATCTGAAGTACTCTCCTGCCTTGAGGGAGAACACAAAGATGCCCAAAACCTGATAGCCAGCCTGGTGACAATGGGCAAGGAACAACTGCAGCTTGCTTTCTGCTCTTAGCAGTGCCACGCTGGCACTGCACAGAGGTAAGCAAAGCAAAGCAAGGCTGCCCAACCTCACTTTTTCAGCAGCAGAGCTGAACAATGCCAATCCTGAGCAGTAAAAGGCTTTGGAGAGGAGCTGCCAGCAGAGACAATTGCTTTCCACCACATACCTTCCTCCCCTGAATGCAGCAACCAGAAGAACAAATTCTGAGGGAAGGAAAAAACCTGCCAGTGTTTGCCATTTAAATGTATGCCTAAAGGCACAGCTTAGAAGCAGGATTCTTAGGCTGTGAACAAAAAGAGAAAGCCTTCAGTTCTCTTCTCCCTGATGGGAACATCTCTCAGGCTGGGGGAAGCTTACCTGAGCAGACCTTGCTGCGTTCAGCTCTGTGGGGAAGGGAGCAGATGGGAGAAGCTGAGTCGCTATGATCCCAAGAAACCACTTCAGTAGGCCAAGTGTTCATTTCACCTGGTTCCTCTGCTTGCTGAGTTTGAGGCAGAATTTCCCTGCTGGCTTCCTGACCTTGCTACATTTGGTTGAGATGAAGGCATGAAGGATTTATTTCAAACTCAAAAGGAGCAAAGGGACTGAAGTTGTAGGTGATACTGGTTTATACCTGGAGCTATTAACCCTCTCAAGACTTAAAGCATCACAGAATTATTTCAGTTGGAAAAGGCCATGGAGTACAGCACAGCCAAGTCCACCACTAAACCAAGTGCTTCAGCACCACACCTCCACAGCTTTTCAACACCTCCAGGGATGGAGACTCCACCACTGCCCTTGGCAGCCTGTTCCAGGCCTTGACAGCTCCTTTGGAGAGAAATTGTTTCTTACGTCCAATCTAAACCTGCCCTGACACAGCTTGAGGCCATTTCCTCTTGTCCTATCACTTGTTGCCTGGGAGAAGAGATCAACCCTCACCTTGCTCCAACCTCCTTTCAGGCAGTTGTGGAGAGCCAGAAGGTCTCCCTTCAGCCTCCTTTTCTCCAGACTACACAACCTCAGTTCCCTCAGCTGCTCCTCACAAGTCTTGGGCTCTAGACCCTTCATCAGCTTCATTATCCTCTCCTGTGGACCTGCTCCAGCACCTTAATATCTTTCTTGTAGTGAGGAACCCATCACTAAGAATGATGCTGCACTTCAGAAGAGGTCAGACACAGCTCCTGAGCCCTCCCCAGATAGGAATGAGGAGACACTGGGACCTGGGGGAGAGAACAGCAGCATGGAAAGATGAAGTCTCACAGCAAACTCTGAGGCAGGGCTAAGGGAAGCTGATGTGTACTGGCTCCTAGCTACACTCAGCTGCCAGGATCACCTCCTCTTCACCTCACACTTCTTGCCTTCAGACCTCGAGGCTGTTACAACTGGAGAAGCTACAAGAGCAAAGGAATCAAGGCAGAGCAAGGAAAATCCCTGCCTGGATTAGGCATGCAGCTGAGCTGCTGGCCAGGCTTTCTCAGCCCAGCTGCACATACAGGTAGTGCACAACCCAAAGTTAAAACCGGCCAGAGCACAAAGGGCACTTTTAGTGGCAGGCTTTGCTCAAGGTCTTCACCCCTCCTGGGGTAGCTGCACCCTGAGCCACATGGAAATCCCAAGCTGGCTTGGAGCACACCAGCAGCAGAATGCAGAGATTGTCTCTGCATCCCCAAACCAGTGAGTGGGTTTAGCTGGGCTGAAGCTTCCTCAGGAGCTCCAGTTTAGGAACAAGTTCTTTCCTATGAGGGTGATGGAACATTGCAACAGGTTGTCCAGGCAGGTGATTGAGGCCCCTTCCCTGGAGATATTAGAGGTGAGGCTTGGCAGGGCTCTGGGCAACCTCATCTAGTTGAGGATGTCCCTGCTGACTGTGGAGAGGTTTGGACTGGAGGACCTTTGGAGTCCCCTTGCAGCCCAGACCATTCTATGACATCCTCCTCATCAACACTA
Organism: Tricholaema leucomelas; assembly: GCA_013400475.1. NCBI lineage: Eukaryota > Metazoa > Chordata > Aves > Piciformes > Lybiidae > Tricholaema lacrymosa > Tricholaema leucomelas. The sequence continues at coordinate 12,208 of WAAF01007960.1, forward strand.
CAGGCATCTGGTGAGACAGAGAGTGCTGGGTCTGGGGTGCTCAGCCACCCCTCAGCACCCCCAGGACTACTGATCATCAAGGCAGAGTATTCTATGTCCAGCATCTCAAGACAATGGAGAGACTTTGGTTGGACACGAAGAACAATTTCTTCCCCAGAAGGGCTGTCAAGGCCTGGAGCAGGCTGTCCAAGGCAGTGGTAGAGTCCCTGTCCCTGGAGGGAATTGAAAAGAGGTGTAGATGTGGTGCTGATGGCCATGGTTGAGTGGTGACCTGGCAATGCTGAGTTAATGGTTGGACTTAAGCTTTAAAAGGTCTCCTCCAACCCAAACGATTCTGTGATTCTAGGACAGCAGTGAAGTCTGTTCTGCCACACACCCCCAGCTCACCAGCACCTTCCCCTGAGGCAACTCCACCACTTGTTTCAACCTGACAGTGTAAAGATGAACAGCTGGCAGGAGGACACTAAACACTGTCCCAGGCTGCTCTTGAGGTTGTGTGGGAGCCATTCACCCCCTCCTCCGAGCACACACCGGCGCCAGCGCAGCCTGTACGCTGCTCATTGTTGTCACCATGCAGCTACAGCAGCTTTGTTCCTGCCACGTGTGGCTGCCTTAAAGGGGACATGAGAGCTGCTGCCTTTGCTTGATGCTGGCATCTCTGTCTTTCTTCCCTCTTCCCCACAGCTGGCAGCCCTTCTCCAAACTGCTTTCCCTTTTGCTTCTTTTCTTTGTTTAGGTCCTTGCTGCTTTTGCCAGATAGGGCAAAATTCTCAGGGATGGTTGTTTCCTGATTAACCACAATGAAGACAGTTTGGTTGCTTTTGCTCTTTTCACTGACCATCAGAGGAAGCTTTCAAAGCTTCTTGCACTACAGGCAGAGAGAAGAGACCTTCTCCTTTGCTGCTCACGTTTAAAGCCTACCAAGCCTGATCTATTTCATTCCCACGTACACTGCAAGCAAGCCCTTGTCATGAGAACTCCAGCACAGCACATCCTTACCCATCAATTTTGGGAAGCAGGGCAGGGCTGTGGTAAGCAGCAGCCCAAGAAGAACATGGTTTTATTCCCTGTAGGACCTCCACGTGCTCCCCTACCCCCACCCTGCTGGGAGGCAGCGGTGGGGAGGAGAGGAACGTGTCAGATCCTTCAGTCTTTGGTCTTTTTCATATCTGCCAATACAAGTTTCTTATTAAAAGATAAAGAGGAAGAAAAAAGCAAGCCCCAACCACCAAACCCTTTCATCCTCTATGCCCCAACCTAATCTTTAAATACCTAATGAAATCTAAGTAATGGAGAGATGCTGCCTTTAGCAGCTGCAGGCTCAGTCATCCCTTTCATGTAGGCAGACAAGAAGCTGACGAGGACTAAGGGTTGCTTAACTTAAAACTGACACAGTTTGATCGCTGTCTGGCAATGAATATTAAAAGCAAGGACAAGATTGACATTATCTAGGTGCACTGGAGCCTCTGGGTGGGTTAGTTGGTTGGGTTTTCCCTCCCCCCTTCCTTTCCTTTAAATGCTTCATTCCTCAGCTTTCACTGCAAGGATCTGAGTCAGGAAAACACAGCTCAGGCTGACATCCTCCCGCAGCCAAGCTTTTGGGGGTGCCAAAGTGAAGACACTTCAAAGGGCTCTGCTTACAAAGCAACACGATTCCCTGAGAACAAACACAAATAAAACCTCTCCTCTCCTGTGTCCTTGTGCTGCACACCACTAAGAGGCTTCAAGGAGGCATCACTTAGTGTATCTCGATGAAGGGCAACGTTGCTAAACCACCTTCTTCAACCCCTGCCAGCCAGCTCTGCCCTCCATGGCTGCAGCAAGGAACTGGAGCTATCCCACACACTCCACAGACCACATTTACTGCAGTTTCTGCTCTAAATGACAGCTGAAGATGAGGCAGCAGTGAGCCCAGGTGGGTAGCAGAGTCAATGGCATCCTAGCCTGGACCAGGAGAGTGTGGCCAGCAGGACAAAGGAGGTTCTTGTGCCCCTGTGCTCAGCACTGCTAAGGCCAGCCCTGGAGTGCTGTGTCCAGTTCTGGGCTCCTCCATTCAAGAGAGATGTTGAGGTGCTGGAAGGTGTTTGGAGAAGGGCAGCAAGGCTGGGGAGGGGCCTGGAGCACAGCCCTGTGAGGAGAGGCTGAGGGAGCTGGGGGTGTGCAGCCTGCAGCAGAGGAGGCTCAGGGCAGAGCTCATTGCTGCCTGCAGGGAGGCTGTAGCCAGCTGGGGTTGGGCTCTTCTCCCAGGCAGCCAGCAACAGAAGAAGGGGACAGAGGTTGAAGCTGTGCCAGGGCAGGTCTGTGGTGGCTGTTAGGAGGAAGTTGTTGGCAGAGAGAGTGATTGGCATTGGAATGGGCTGCCCAGGGAGGTGGTGGAGTGGCTGTGCCTGGAGGGGTTGAAGCAAAGCCTGGTCTGGTTGGTTGGCTAGGACTGGGTGCTAGGTTGGCACTTAGTGCCATGGTTTGGTTGATTGGCCAGGGCTGGATAATAGGTTGGACTGGCTCAGCTTGGAGGTCTCTTCCAACCTGGTTGATTCTGTGATTCTGTTTCCCTGAGTGCCCCTAATTCATTCCCCTCCCCAAGAAACAGCTTAGAAACTGCCAAGTGGCTCAAACTGAAATTGCAGAGCTTAAACAACAGCATTAAGATGGAACAAGCAAGGTGCCAAAATGCTTTCTCTCTTTAAATAGGAGGAGAAAGCAGCACTGCCTGCAGAGACTTGCTCCAGAGCCCAAAATTGCTCTCACCATGAAATGTATCTACCTTATTTCCAGCTCTTTCAGTCACTGCTTACAGCTGCTTCTGGGTGGGTTGGGTTAGAGAGCACCTCCCTCAACTGGGAATGATGTCCTCCTTCAGAAATCCACAGGCTAAGGTCAAGTGACATCATAGAACCATTAAGGTTGGAAATGACCTACTCTAAGATCATAGAATCACAGAATTGTCAGGGTTGGAAAGGATCCCAGGGATCACCCAGCTCAAATCCTGCCATGGACAGGGACACCTCACACTAGATCAGGTTGCTCAGAGCCACATCCAGCCTAGCCTTAAAAGAAAAACCCAAGGATGAGGCTTCCACCACCTCCCTGGGCAGCCTGTGCCAGTCTCTCACCACCCTCATGCTGAACAACTTCTTCCTAACATCCAATCTGAATCTACCCACTCCTAATTTTGCTCCATTTCCCCCAGTCCTACAACTGCCTGACAGCCTAAAAAGTCCCTCCACAGCCTTCCTGTAGCCCCCTGCAGACACTGGAAGGCCACAATAAGGTCTCCTTGGAGCTTTCTCTTCTCCAGACTGACCAGCCCTAACTCTCTGTCTCAATAGCAGAGCAGCTGCAGCCCTCTGATCATCCTTGTGGCCCTTCTCTGGACACGTTCCAGCCCCTCCAGATCTTTCCTGTTACAGGCTCCAGAACTGGGCACAGTGCTCCAGGTTGGGTCTCACCAGAGCAGTGCACAGGAGCAGAATCTCCTCCCTCACCCTGCTGCCCACACTGCTCTTGCAGCAGCCCAGGCTCTGCTTGGCTCTCTGGGCTGCCACTGCACACTGCTGGCTCACAGCGAGCTTCTCATCCACCAGCACCCCCAACCTCCCTTTCTTCATCAAGTCCAACCTTCTACCCAGCACCTCCACATCCCAAAATGCCACATCTACTTGTTTTTCTGAACACCACCACTCCCCTGGGTAGCCTGTTCCACTGTCCCAGTCCTACCTGATTCCTCCTAACTCAAAAGCTGTAGTTAAGCTCTCAGGTTAATCAGAGCCACCACATGATCCAACACCAACTCGCACTGGATTTTGTAGTGGAGGTGGGAGCAGTTTCCAAGCAACAGGGCTCAAACCACAGGCTGCCCAAGATCTCTCTGCTGTGGAGCATGCTTGGGCACTCCTGCAGCTGCTGCCTTGAGCATGCAAAGCCTCTCCAGGGATCCCCTCTCGTGTTCAGTCTGGGCCAGCTGCTTCCTCTGCAGCTTGGAACAAACCTAAGCCCCACCTATTCTGCAGCAAGGGTGCAGGCAGCAGCATCACTGCTTACTTCACAGTGGAGATGTCTTCCCCCATCTCCCTGGGTCTTAGAATCATAGAATCAACCAGGTTGGAAGAGACCTCCAAGCTCAGCCAGTCCAACCTAGCACCCAGCCCTGTCCAATCAACCAGACCATGGCACTCAGTGCCCCAGCCAGCCTTGGCTTCAACACTTCCAGGCACGGCCACTCCACCACCTCCCTGGGCAGCCCATTCCAATGCCAATCACTCTCTCTGCCAACAACTTCCTCATCACAGCCACCACAGACCTGCCCTGGCACAGCTTCAGCCTCTGGCCCCCTCTTCTGCTGCTGGCTGCCTGGCAGCAGAGCCCAACCCCAGCTGGCTACAGCCTCCCTGCAGGCAGCTGCAGACAGCAATGAGCTCTGCCCTGAGCCTCCTCTGCTGCAGGCTGCACACCCCCAGCTCCCTCAGCCTCTCCTCACAGGGCTGTGCTCCAGGCCCCTCCCCAGCCTTGCTGCCCTTCTCCAAACACCTTCCAGCACCTCAACATCTCTCTGCAATTCAGGAGCCCAGAACCAAACACAGCACTCCAGGGGTGTCCTGAGCAGTGCTGAGCACAGGGGCACAAGAACCTCCCTTGTCCTGCTGCCCACACTGCTCCTCAGCCAGCCCAGGATGCCATTGGCTCTGCTGCCCACCTGGGCACACTGCTGCCTCTTCTTCAGCTGCTCTCTCCCACCACCCCCAGGGCCCTCTCTGCCTGGCTGCTCTCAGCCACTCTGTTCCTAGCCTGTAGTGCTGCTTGGGGTTGTTGTGGCCAAAGTGCAGAACCCTGCCCTTGGCCTTATTAAAACTCATGGCACTGGACTGTGCCCATCTGTGCAGCCTGGCCAGATCCCTCTGCAGAGCCCTCCTGCCTTCCAACAGCTCCACACATGATCATAACTCAATGTTATTTGCAAACTCACTGATGCTGGACTCAAACTCCTCATCCAGATCACCACTGAAGATTAACAGAACTGTGCCCAGCACTGATCCCTGGGGCACATCACTAGTGACTGGCCACCAACTGGATGTGACACCATTCACCACCAAAGAAAAGAGAGGCATTTGCTATCACAACCAAGAATGGTGCTTTCATCAGCAGATGTTCTCCTTGAGCATCCTATCAGAGTCTGTGCTCTTAAATCTTTCTTAAGTAACAAGGAGATTGCTGCAAGCTGATGGTCAACTGCTTGCACAGTTAAATTTGGCTCAGCCTGTCCACATTCCAAGTAGGATACTGCAGAATCACAGAACTTCAGAGGTTAGAAAGGACCTCCAAAGATTGAGTCCAACCTCCCCCTGCCAAGACAGAAGCATTACAAGGCAGGATATTACAGAAGCCCAGAATGGAGGGGTTAGAAAGGACCTCTGGAAACCATCCAGTCCAACCCTCCTGCTAAAGGAGGCTCACTCACAGCAGCTTGCCCAGGCTCACAACATCCAGGCAGGTTTGGAATCCCTCCAGAGAAGGAGACTCAGCCTCCAGAGAAGGAGACTCAGCCTCCAGAGAAGGAGACTCAGCCTCCAGAGAAGGAGACTCAGCCTCCAGAGAAGGAGACTCAGCCTCCAGAGAAGGAGACTCAGCCTCCAGAGAAGGAGACTCAGCCTCCAGAGAAGGAGACTCAGCCTCCAGAGAAGGAGACTGCACACAGCAGCCAATCCTTTGGCACCCTCATGGGAACAAAGTTTTTTCCTCCTCTTTAGGTGACAGATTGTTTTATTGTAGGTTAAAAACCCCACACCAAACAGGTAAGAAAGCCCAGCACTGGGCATAAACAAGCTGCCCACACATAATGGACATTGTTAGGTGTCTGAATAGGTCACTGAGTCAAAGGAAAGTTCAGGTCCCAGAGCCCTGAATGCCAAGCTGAAAGCATCCCTGTGCACTCCCACCCCAACCATTCAGCCCAGCTGGATCTTTTTGTATTTCTCACTGTCCATTTCCTCTTCAATTTCCCTGGTTTCCTTCCATTGGTGTTAGGAGCCTTTGTTCTTTTCTCTGCCCTCTTCCTCTCACTATTTTGAAGCCTGCAGATGGGAGTCTAAGGGTGTGGAAGCCAAGCAAGAGGCACAGCACCGTTGTGACAAAAACAACTTGAGCAGCTAAGCCGAAATCAGATGGACCAAAGCTGGAGCCTTGTGTGGAAGCAGAGACCTCTGTTGTAAGAGGCAGGGCCCTGCCAAGATGAAGCTACAAAGAATTCTGCATGTAAAGAAGTTAAAAATAGGGCACTTCAGGGAATTTAGTTCATCTTGTGTTCAGTTTTGGGATCCCCAGATGAAGAGGGACAGAGATCTGCTGGAGAAGGTCCAGCAGAGGGCTATGAGGATGATGAGGGGACTGCAGCACTGCCTGATGAGGAGAGGCTGAGGGACCTGGGGCTGCTTAGTCTGGAGAAAAGAAGACTGAGAGGGGATTGAATCAATGTTTATAACTATCTGAGGGTCAGGAGGAGGAGGACAGGCTCTGCTCACTGCTGCCTGGGATAGGACAAGGAGCAATGGATGGAAGCTGCAGCACAGGAGGTTCCAGCTCAACACAAGGGGGAACTTCTTGACTGTAAGGGTCACAGAGCACTGGAAGAGGCTGGGCCAGAGATGTTGTAGAGTCTCCTCTGGAGACTTTCAAGGCCTGTCTGAATGTGCTCCTCTGTGATCTGTGCTAGATTGTATGGTCCTGCTCTGGTAAGGGGGTTGGACTTGATAATCTCTGTGTGTCCCTTCCAACCCCTAACATCCTGTGATCCTAATGTCTGGTAGTCACTCAAATCTTCTATGGGAGGCTCTCCCACTGCCCAGCAGAGTGGACAACTCCAGGACCTTCCCATCACCAGGTCTCAAAGCACCACAGCAGCCTATGCACTGCAGTTATCACAACTCTGAACACACTTTAACTGAGACATCTTGAGGTGTACCTACAATCCTCCAGCATAGGAAGAAGGTATTTGTTCATTGTCTGGGTTTGATGAGCTGCTCCTTTGGACTCTGACAAGTCACAGACTGACCTCTAACAAGAGGAATTTTTAAGAGGTATTCACTGTGAAAACAAATCCAGAAACACAAGAAAGACAAAGACTGTTAAAGCAGGTCCAGAGCAAGTCACAGCAATGCTGGAAGCCCTCTGCTGTGAGGCCAGGCTGAAAGAGTTGGGCATGTTCAGCCTGGAGAAGAGAAGGCTCCAGGGACATCTTCTGGTGGCCTTTCAGTGCTTCAAAGGAGCTCTAAGAAAGCTGGAGACAGTGGTTTAAGCAAAGCCTGTTGTGATAGGACAAGCAGTGATGGTTTGAACTGAAAGAGGGAGATTCAGAGTGGAGAGAAGGAAGAAATATTTGGCACTGAGGGTGGTGAGAGCCTGGCCCAGGTTGCACAGAGATCAGTTAGATGCCTCATCCCTGGACCCATGCCAGGTTGCTTGGGGCTGTGAGCAACCTGCTGTACTTGTGTTGGACTGGATGACCTCTAAAGGTTCTTTCCAACCCAAACCATTCCCTGATTCCATGGTTCTATGTTAAATTGGGATCCCTGATGTAGATTTCAGCTGTGAGCCTTAGCACTGGGGAAACCCAGCTGAGAGGAACAAGCCCTAAATGAGGAAGGGGTCAAGAAAACAGCACTAGAGAGCCAGGGGACTGCTGAAAACACCCACAGCAGTTGTCTGCTTGTCAGCAGCCTCACTTTGCTCCACATTCCACAGCTAGAAATGCCTTTCACTGATGTCCAAGACTACTCTGTGATCTTAGAGGTGCTCTGCAACCAGGGTAGATCCTTCCCCACCAGAGCAGTGGTGCAGACAGGAGTGCTGGGCACTGCTCTGATTTCTCATGCAAGCTATGAGCACCATCCAAACCAAACCTGCCTGCATCACAGCCACCATCTGGGCTTCTCCAGCCCTTGAGACTACCACCAAGAGCTGTCAGCACTCACAGCAATAATAATCACCTGTCAAAAAAATGCAGATCAGACTGGAGAAGAAAGGAGGAGGTTAGAACCAAACCCAGGAAGGCAGCACCTGAAGCTGTAACCGAGGCAAGCAAGAGGCTGAATCGAGCTGCTTTGGTTAAGAACCTTTGAATACAAAACCTGCCCTCCTGCAGTGTAGGGGGTCCCAGGGTGACTCCACAGCAAGGTTGTGGAGTTTTGTGTGCCTGTGGCTTTAAATGTGCTAATAAATAGGCTGTGCACTCAGGCACACACACAATGGGAGGGTGTAGGGGGGAGGGAGAGGAGCAAAAAAGACTTGAGATTACAACAAGGGCAGCATTTGTCAGTGGCTTTAGGTGGTGTGAGAAGCACTTTCCAGGCTGTTGGGCTCAGGAAGAATGTATTTTTTCTGTTCCATTCCTGATGTGCTTGGCTGTATTCTGCCAAAACCTGGTTTAAATTCATTTAATGAAACTAGGAGGAGGCTGCATAGCTTCTCAATTCCCTGGTGGAAAAAGGGCACTTGAGTCCGTTTCCGGGAACGACAGCCACCCACAGTTCCCACCATTGTCATGGAAGCACTGCTTCCTGGGCCAGCTAACTCCTCAAATCCCATTTTCTCCCGGGAATATCACCCCAAGTTGTCACTGATTGTTTTATGGGGAACACAGGAACTCTGAGAGATTCACTTTTCTCTTGGGAGCAATTCGCTTTTCTCCTCGGAGCAGCATCTCACTACTGGCTGGTCCTGAATCCCAGGAAGGTGGTGGAGGTCCCATCCCTGGAGTCACAGAATGACAGAAGCATTCCCCTTGGAAAAGCCCCTCAGGATCACCAAATCCAACCCAGAACCCTACTCTGCAAGGCTCACCCTAAACCATACCCACAAGCACTGCATCCAAAGGACTTCTAAACACACCCAGGGTTGGGGACTCCACCACCTCCCTGAGCAGCACATTCCAGTGCCTGACCACTCTTTCCTGAGAAGATTTTTCCTTATGTCCAGTCTAAACCGACCTGGTGGCAGCTTGAGGCCATCTCCTCTTGCTCTATCATTATTTATCTGTGAGAAGAGACCAGCACCAACCTCTCCACAGAATCACAGAAGCATCCAGGCTGGCAAAGCCCTTCAGGCTCACCAAGTCCAACTCAGAACCCTGCTCTACAAGGTTCACCTTAAACCATATCCCTAAGCACCACATCCAAATGATTTTTAAACACAACCTCCTTTCAGGTAGCTGTAGACAGTGATGAGGTCTCCTCTCAGCCTCCTCTTCCTCAAACTAACCATCCCCAGCTCCTTCAGTCTCTCCTCATCAGATTTATTCTTTGGGCTCTTCACAGCTTCCTTGCCCTCCTCTGCACTGGCTCCAGCAATTCCACATCCCTCTTGTATTAGGCTGCACACCCCCAGCTCCCTCAGCCTCTCCTCACAGGGCTGTGCTCCAGGCCCCTCCCCAGCCTTGCTGCCCTTCTCCAAACACCTTCCAGCATCTCAACATCTCTCTTGAACTGAGGTGCCCAAAACTGAACACAGTACTCAAGGTGTGGCCTCACCAGAGCAGAGTCCAAGGAGACAATCACCTCCATTCAAGGTCAAGGTGGAGAAGAGGAGGCTCAGGGCAGAGCTCATTGCTGTCTGCAGCTACCTGAAGGGAGGCTGTAACCAGGTGGGGTTGGGCTCTTCTGCCAGGCAAGCAGCACCAGAAGAATGGGACACAGTCTCAAGCTGTGCCAGGGCAGGTCTGGGCTGGCTGTTAGGAGGAAGTTGTTGGCAGAGAGAGTGATTGATGGATTTTCAAGGATAAGGACTCTACCACTGCCCTGAGCAGCCTGGGCCAGGCTTGACAAACCTCCTGGGAAAGAAACTGCTCCTGTGTCCCACCTGAATCTCCTTTGGCACAACCTGAGGTTGTTTCATAGAATCAGTCAGGGTTGGAAGGGAGCACAAGGAGCAGGCAGTTCCAAACGCCTGCCATGCCCAGGGACACCCTACCCTAGAGCAGGCTGCCCACAGCCTCAGTCAGCCTGGCCTGAAACACCTCCAGCCATGGGGCCTCAACCACCTCCCTGGGCAACCCATTCCAGGCTCTCAACCACTTGTCCTGTTTCCTCTTGTCCTGTTGCTTGTGCCTTGATAGAAGAGGAATCATAGAATCAACCAGGTTGGAAGAGACCTCCAAGATCATCCAGTCCAACCTAGCAACCAGCCCTATCCAGTCAACCAGAGCATGGCACTAAGTGCCCTGGGACAGGTGGCAGGTGACAGGAAGAGAGGAAATGGGCTGAAATTATACCAAGGGAGATTTAGGTGGGAGATCAGGACAAAATTCCTTGCTGCAAGAGTGTTCAGGGATTGGAACAGGCTGTCCAGGGAGGTGGTGGAGTCACCAACCATGGAAGGCTTCAAGAAAGGTGTGGCCATGGCACTATGGCACTTGGAGACAGGGTTTAATGGCCATGGTGGTGTTGGGCTGAGCTTGATGATCCTAAAGAGCTTTTCCAACCCAAACAATTCCATGACAACACAATACTGCTCCCCTGTGAGCTTCCAGTTCAGTCAAGTATTTCAGTTCATCATAACTGAGGAGAAAAATGCAGCTAAGCACAGAGGAGCTCAGCCTAAGCAAGGAGGCCCAGCCAGCACCCATGGGTGATGTCAGAGTGACCATCAAGCCTAGTCCTGCCTAACCAGGGGGGCACCAGGTCCCCTGGCCTTTAGACCCTGCTCCCATTCACCCAGTGTGCACCATGGAGACTCACCAGTGATGCCAGGAGGAGGATCCCTCTGCCCAGTTGGGCACAGCTTAGGCCTTCTGCCATTCCTGGGGCTGATTATAAAGGGGAATGGGCAGGGAAGGCAAAGTGGTGACATCTGGGGTGGGAGGAGACTCCAACAGCACCCAGGTGCTCTGGGTTTGGGGAATAAAAGGGGGAAATGCAGTGTGGGGTGGCAAAGGGGCAGGTCTGGTGGTGCTGAAAAAAGGGAGATGGAGAGGAAAAGGAAGGAGATGAAAAGAGGAAGATGGGGAAAAGGAAGGTGACAGAGAGGAAAGGAGGAAAATGAAGAGACTCATAGAATCAACTAGGTTGGAAGAGACCTCCAAAGCTCATCCAGTCCAACCTCCCCTGACAGAGAAGGATCACCCAGAGCAGATCACACAGGCACACATCCAGGTTGGTCTTGAATATCTCCAGACTGGGAGACTCCACAACCACCCTGGGCAGCCTGTCCCAGGTTTCTGTCACCCTCACAGGGAAAAAAGTCCTCCTCATGTTTACCTATGCCTCAGCTCCCACCCATTGCCCCTTGTGCTGGCACTGGGCATCCCCCAGCAGAGCCTGGCTCCAGCCTCTGGGCACTCAGCCTGCACAGCTTTATCAACATTGATGAGGTCACCTCTCTGTCTCCTCCTCCCCAGGCTAAAGACCCTCAGCTCCCTCAGGCTCTCCTTCTAACAGAGCTGTTCCATTCCCTTCAGCATCTTCATGGCCCTGTGCTGGACTGTCTCAAGCAGTTCTATGTCCCTCTTGAACTGGAGGGCCCAGAACTGGACACAGTACTCCAGATGCAGCCTCAGCAGGGCAGAGGAGAGGGGCAGGAGAACCTCTCTCCACCTGCTCCCCACAGCCCTTCTCATCCACCCCAGAATGGCACTGGCCTTCCCTGCCACAAAAGCACATTGCTGGCTCATGTTCATCCTCCTATCCACCAGGACCCCCAGATGCTTCTCCCCTTTGCTGCCTTCCAACAGGTCAGTCCCCAACCTATACTGATCCCTGGGATTGCTCTTTCCCAGGTGCAAGACTCTGCACTTGCCCTTGGTGAATTTCATCCTCCAACACAAGCTGCATTTCCAGGTTTATCACAAGCAGTCAAAACCACCCCAGACATAGTCTCAGCATAAGGTGGGCACAGGAAGGCAGAGTCAGAGCAGCCAGACAGCTGACATCCATCCTGACAGCTATCTCCCTGTGTGAGGAGGAAAGATGAACAGCTCACAGCTCTGCAGCTCCAGAGTTTGCCCTTGGTCAAGGTGCTAAATGTCATAAATCAGCCACAGTGCATCCTCAGACAGAGAGAGAGGCTCCTAGTGAGAGCTGGAGAGCAAGAGGGGCAGCAGCAGCCTCCTCTGAACCAAACAGCAACAACTGCAAACCAGCTTTGGGATGTTCTAAATCATCTTCTTTGGGTGCATAGTGACTGCCAGGGACAACTCCTCCAGTATTTTATACCAGAGCAAAATGTGGGGACCTGTGAGAAAGGTCTTACTGCTTTTCTTCAAGCACTCTGGTAGGGAGAGAATGAAAACAAACCAAGCATGCTTGCTGGGACTTCTTACAAGGGCTTGGAGTGACAGCACAAGGGGCAATGGAGGGGAGATTCAGGCTGGAGATTAGGAAGAAAATCTTGGCAGTGAGAGTGGGGAGACACTGGCACAGGTTGCCCAGGGAGGTTGTAGCTGCTCTCTCCCTGGAGGTGTTCAAGGGCAGGTTGGATGAGGCCCTGAGGAACCTGGGCTGGTGGGAGGTATCCCTGCCTATGGCAGGGAGTTGGAATAGTTGGTCACAGAATCATAGAACTGTCAGGGTTGGAAGAGATCCCAGGGATCATCCAGTTCCAACACCTCTGCCATGGGCAGGGACACCTCACACTAGATCAGGTTGCTCAGAGCCACATCCAGCCTAGCCTTAAAAAAAAGCCAAGGATGAGGCTTCCACCACCTCCCTGGGCAACCTGTGCCAGTGTCTCAACACCCTCACGATGAAGAACTTCCTCCTAACATCCAATTTGAATCTAACCACTTCTAATTTTTGCTCCATTCCCCCTAGTCCTACAACTACCTGACACCCTAAAAAGTCCCTCCACAGCTTTTCTGTAGCCCCCTGCAGACACTGCAAGGCCACAATAAGGTCTCCTCAGAGCCTTCTCTTCTCCAGACTGAACAGCCCCAACTTTTTCAGCCTGCCCCACAGCAGAGCAGCTGCAGCCCTCTGATAATCCTTGTGGCCCTTCCCTGGATCTGTTCCAGCCTCTCTAGAGCTTTCCTGTCACAGGGCTCCAGAACTGGGCACAGTGCTCCAGGTTGGGTCTCACCAGAGCAGTGCACAGGAGCAGAATCTCCTCCCTCACCCTGCTGCCCACACTGCTCTTGCTGCAGCCCAGGCTCTGCTTGGCTCTCTGGGCTGCCACTGCACACTGCTGGCTCACAGTGAGCTTCTCATCCACCAGCACCCCCAAGTCCTTTTCTTCAGGGCTGCTCTCAAGCCAGGAACTGCCCAGCCTATATCAATTGGGATTGTCCCAATCCAGTTGCAGGACCTTGCACTTGGTCTTGTTGAGCCTCATGAGGTTGGCCTGGGCACACTTCTGCAGCCTCATCTCTGAGATCCCCTCCAACCTATGATTCTACACCCATCCCAGGCTCCCTGGGTTTGTGAGTCTGATACAGCAACCAAAGCTTTTCTAACTGCACTGTCTGATCTCCAGCCTTTCCCCTTCCCAGCCTGTCACAGAGCAAGCAAAGCAGAAGCTCTGGCACAGAGAGGAGCGAGCATAAGGGATGTGCCAACTTCTGCCTGGGTTTTCAGCCCCAGGACACCACACTCAAGCTTTTCCACAGCCTGTGACAAAGCCTGCATGGATTTCTATTCTCAGCCCTGTCAACATGATCTCATTGTCTCCTAAAGGAAGAGTGTGGCCAGAAATCCCACAGCCAAAGGCAACATTCATTTGTTTACAGGTGTCTGTGGTGCCAACGAGTCCCTTCCAGGCTCCCCCGCACCTGACACTGAGCCTCACACTTGGTAGATGACTCCAGCAGCACAAACACCTACTGACCTAGCACAACAGGAGCATAGCACAGTAAGGAGCAGGAAGGTTACCCAAGCTGACTCAAGGTTCCCCATGCCATGCACAGGCAGGGGAGCACTCCTTGGAGCAGCAGTGTTGCCTAAGCTAGGGATTCCTCATTGTGCCCAAGGTGGGCACATCAGCACAGGATGGTGATGCTCAAGCTAGGAGCAGCTGTGGAGCTGTTGGAGGGGAGGAGAGCCCTGCAGAGGGACCTGGCCAGGCTGGATGGGTGGGCAGAGGCCAAGGGGATGAGACTGAACAAGGCCAAGGGCAGCGTTCTGCACTTTGGCCACACAACCCCAAGCAGCTCTAGAGGCTGGGAACAGAGTGGCTGAGAGCAGCCAGGCAGAGAGGGCCCTGGGGGTGCTGCTAGCGAGGAGCTGAACAGGAGCCATCAGCGTGCCCAGGTGGGCAGCAGAGCCAGTGGCATCCTGGGAGAGTGTGGGCAGCAGGACAAGGGAGGTTCTTGTGCCCCTGTGCTCAGCACTGCTCAGGCCAGCCCTGGAGTGCTGTGTCCAGTTGTGGGGTCCTCAATTGCAGAGAGATGTTGAGGTGCTGGAAGGTGTCCAGAGAAGGGCACCTGGGTGGGAGGAAATAAAAACCCAAAACCAAACAGAAACCCTCCCCCTGACTCCAAACAGCCACAGAGCACTGGTGAGGCTTGCAGGAGCACGTGTGTGAGTGGGAAAGGAAACTCAAGAGCCCTTCCAGCTTTCCAGAGGCTTATTGCAAACAGCAGGGAGGGAGAAGGGATTTTACATGTTAGGAAAAAAACTGTGATGGTGCTTTAGTCCTTAAAGGGAACGCTGCAAAACAAAAGGCCCCCGGGCTGCACTGCCTCCTCAGCACTTCTCTAACACAAAAGCTGTTGTTGTACAGTGAGATGGAGGTGCCCGGAGCAGGGGCAGGGTGCTGGGTGCTTTACAAGCCACTGCTGAACCACCTTCAGGCTCTCCCGGCTTAAGGCACTCTGCTGTGCCTTGTCCACAAGCTGGATTGATGAGTTTGGGTCAGTTCTGTGAGGTTTAATAAAGCCAAGTCCTGGGTGCTGCACTTGGGTCACAACAACCCCATGAGTGCTCCAGGCTTGGGGTAGGGTGGCTGGAAAGTTGTCTGCAAGAAAAGGACAAGGGGTTGCTGGTTGACAGTGGTTGAACAGGACCCAGCAGTGTGCTCAGGTGGCCAAGAAGGCCACCAGCACCCTGGATTGAATCAGGAATAGTGGGGCCAGCAGGAGGAGTGAAGTGATCATGCCCCTGTACTCAACACTGGTGAGGCCACACCTCGAATCCTGGGTTCAGTTTTGGGGCTCTCACTCCAAGAAGGACATTGATGAGCTGGAGAGTGTACAGAGAAGGGCAACCTGGTGAAGGGTCTGGAGAACAGGGCTGGTGAAGAGCAGCTGAGGGAACTGGAGGTGTCTAGTCTGGAGACAAAGGAGGCTGAGGGGAGACCTCATTGCTCTTTGCAGCTCCCTGAAAAGTGGTTGCAGGAACATGGGGTTGGCCTCTCCTCCCTAGTACCAGGTGATAGGAGGAGAGGAAATGGTCTGAAATTGTGCCAGGGGAGGCTTAGGTCAGAGAAGAGGAAAAGTTTCTTTGCTACAAGAGCGGTCAGTGATTGACACAGGCTGCCCAGGGAGGTGATGGAATCCTCATGCCTGGAGGTGTTCAAGAAATGTGTGGCCATGGTTTGATGAGTTGAAGGTTGGATTCGAGGACCTTTGAGATCTTTTCCAACCCAAACAATTCTATGATCCTCTGCAGAGCTTCCAGCCAAGCCAAGGACGTCCCCGCAGGCTGCTCTCCAGGGAGTCAGAGCTCTCCTATGTGCCAGCTGCTTCCTCCTGCGCCGGGAAACGTTCAGGTCACAGCTGAAAGGGCAGGCAGGCTGCAGGCCAGCCATCCTGCAAGGAAACAGCTCAACCACGCTGGAAAATGCCTCTGCCAGTGCTCTCCCAAGCAAGTTTAATCATCTCATCTTTCAGACCCTTACGCCTCTGCTGGGTCTGCGCAGAGCTTCCCAGCGCAAACCGCTCTGGCACGGATGCAGCTCCGGAGCGCTCAGCAAGGTTAGCCCAGGGAAGGGGGAGGAGAGAGATGAAGCTTTGGGCTGAATTCCCACCGGCTTTGCATTATGAAAGCCATGAGCTGTAATCAGAAAGCCTTTGCAGGTTGCTTTAACCCCTTCCTTGCTGCCAAAGGAGCATCTTTGCCTCCTAACAGCACAGACCTGTGCTCAACCCCGCAGCAAAACAGGCAAGCACCTAAAAAACAGCTTTGTGCTTTCCCTCAGGTGCACATTTTCTCTGTGCTACAAGCAAAGTGTGGCCAGCAGGTCAAGGGAGATTCTCTTCTCCCTCTACTCTGCCCTGGTGAGGCCACATCTGGAGTATTGTCTTTAGTTCTGGGCTCCCTGATTCAAGAAGGACAGCAACTTGCTGGGGATGGGACAGAAAACGGCTGGAAAGCTGCTGAGGGGACTGGAACATCTCTCTTGTGAGGAAACGTTGAGAGAATTGGAGCTGTTTTAGTCTGGAGAACAGCAGACTGCTGATCAACACTTAAAGAGTGGGTGTGAGGAGGATGGCACCAGGCTTTTTTCAGTGGTGCCCACTGACAGGACAAACTGGAACATCAGAATTTCCACCTAAACATGAAGTGGAACTGCTTTAATTTAAGGCTGATGGAGCCCTGGAGCAGGCTGCCCAGAGAGGTGGTGAAGTCTCCATCTCTGGACACATTCCAGACCCAGCTGGATGTGTTCTTGTATGGCCTTCTCTAGGGGAATCTGCCTTAGCAGGGGAGGTTGGACTTGATCTCCAGATCAAGTGTGCCCAGGTGGGCAGCAGAGCCAATGGCATCCTGGCCTGCACCAGGAGCAGTGTGGGCAGCAGGACAAAGGAAGTTATTCTGCCCCTGTGCTCAGCACTGCTCAGGCCACACCTTGAGTGCTGTGTCCAGTTCTGGGCTCCTCCATTCAAGAGAGATGTTGAGGTGCTGGAAGGTGTCCAGAGAAGGGCAGCAAGGCTGAGGAGGGGCCTGGAGCACAGCCCTGTGAGGAGAGGCTGAGGGAGCTGGGGGTGTGCAGCCTGCAGCAGAGGAGGCTCAGGGCAGAGCTCATTGCTGTCTGCAGCTACCTGAAGGGAGGCTGTAGCCAGGTGGGGTTGGGCTCTGCTGCCAGGCAGCCAGCAGCAGAACAAGGGGACAGAGCCTGAAGTTGTGCCAGGGGAGGTCTAGGCTGGATGTTAGGAGGAAGCACTTAGTGCCATGGTCTGGTTGATTTAACCAGGGCTGGGTGCTAGGTTGGCACTTAGTGCCATGGTCTGGTTGAATGGCTAGGGCTTGGTGCTGGGTTGGACTGGCTGAGCTTGGAGGTCTCTTCCAACCTGGTTGATTCTATGATCTTCAAGCCCTACCATTCTGTGATTCTGTGCATGCCTTCATGGGTGCTGCCTTGTGCTCTCAAGCCTTGATGGAAACAAAACTACTAAGCTAGTGCCCAAATGCCACCCTGCACATACCCAGGACTTGCTTCTTCAAGAAATGTCATCGTTGTTCCTGAGCCAGCAGTCAGGCAATGAATAGGAGCCTGTATTGTCCACTGGCTCCCTGGGTGCTTTGAGTGGGGGTCCCCACAAGGGTATCAAAGCTGCCACAGAAGCTCAGATCAAACTTATATCCCAGATTATTTGCTGATAATCAATGGTAAATGCTGTAAGAAGAGAGGACAGAGGCTGCAATGTCCCCTGGGATTCCCAGGAAAAGGAGAAATAGAAACTCCAACAGCAGCTTCAGAACCATTCCTTCCCCACCCCTAGTGGGTACAAGAGCGTCTCACACACGTCCTTGCCCACCCATAGGGATGTCTGTTGCCAATGTGACACCAGTTATCTGCCTCTGCAGAGGGTCTCTTGGCACTGGGGCTGCTGCCCCAAGGACTTTACTGGCTCTGAAGAGCTGCAGCGGCAAGGGCTCCAGGGCAAAGCTGGCTGGGCTGCTACCCAACACATCAGGAAGGCTTTGAAACATCTTGGATAGAGAAATAAAGTACTCCGTGGCTTGGCAGACAGGATTAGAGCACTCTGGAGAGCCTCAGACAGTCTGGAGCTCATTTAAGGTGCCCTTTCAGCTCAGCCCCACGCAGCAGTTCCCTGGAGGCTTAGGGTTTGGGGCAGGAATATGCAAGGGGAATGCAAGAGCTGCAGGGCTCTGCTGCCTCCAGGGCAGGACAGCAATAGCTGAAGCCCAGCTATGCTAACCATCCTCACAGCCAGACACGGGCAGAGGAAATCCCCACGGCTGGGGCAGTTGCTCAGCCTCTCCTGGGCTTTTTCTGGCAGCAAACAAAAGAGCAGTTGCTGCCAACCGAAAAAAGTTGGAGCTCTGAAGAGAGACCACATGGCCTGGGAGAGCTCAGAGCCACAGCAACACCTCCTTATGGACAGGAAAGGAGGGAGCCAGCATTTTGAGTTGGTAACCAACCCTAAGTGCTTGACTTCACATCTTGATACCGAGCCAAGGGCATGCCCCTTTGCTAAGCCTGGCCTTGCACAAAGCTGACAGCCCAGGGCTGCACATCAGAATCACAGAATGAACCAGGCTGGAAAAGACCTTTGAGGTGATGTAGTTCAATCTATCACCCAACACCTTCTAATTAACTAAACCGTGGCACGAAGTGCCTCATCCAGTCTCCATTTAAACACCTCCAGGGACGGTGACTCCATTCCAATGCCAATCATTCCTTCTGCCAAGAACTTCTTCCTAAAGTCCAGCCTAAACCTGCCCTGGCACAGCCTGAGGCTGTGTCCTCTTGTTCTGTCACTTGTTGCCTGAGGGAAGAGACCAAGCCCCACCTGGCTACAACATTCTATCAGGTGGCTGTAGAGAGCAATAAGGTCTGCCCTGAGCCTCCTTCTTCTCCAAGCTGCTCAAAGTTTTGGCTCACAAAACATTGGTGTGCTGATCTGCCACGAATGAGGCCACCAGTATGTGATCTTCCACGCAGGAAGCCACCAGTATGTGAAAAGCCTCAGGGCAAAAGAACTGCCTGAAAGCAAGGAGCATCCCTCTGCTCCCACTGCCCCTCCAGCCTCACCGAGCTGGGTCATGTTTGACAAAGAATGATTCAGCTGAACTTGCTCCTTGACGTGAGAAAAAGGGAGGAACAGGAGTGTGGGAAAGCAGGAGGATGCAACACCAGCATCTGGCATGGGGGAGACACTCAAGGGACGTGGTGCAGCTCAGTTAGTATGCAAGGAAGCACTAGAAAAGCAAAAGAAGGCAGGAGTGGAAACAAATCTTCTTGCTAGACACCCCCAACCCCCCCCCCCCACCCCCAGCCATGGGAGAGCTGGGAACCGGAGCTCTTAGCATCCACCTCCAATCCCAGGCTTTAACCACAAAGCAAAGCTGCCCCTCTGACTCCAAGCAGAATCTGACATGGGAACTTTGAAGGGTTTCCCCCCACAGCCTTCTGAGGGGTCTGGAAGCAAAAAAAACAAAGCAAAATGCAGCTGGCTTCATTCCCCATTAGCAGTTAATTTCCTCAATCATTTTCAGAGAGGCAAAAAGCTGAAGGCTCCTGAGCTAAGAGATGAAAGCAAATGAAAAAGAAGCCTCAATAAAATCTGTGCTGCCCTAAGGGAAAAGTGCCCCACAACTTGCAGTGGGGAATTTATCCAAGGCCCCAGGCTGGTGGGGGGTTGTTTGTATTTTATAAGACAGATGCTTTAGAGACTATAAGTCTTCAAATAGCTGAGATTCCATTCTGCTGAACCTCCAACCAGACCAGAAAAAAGAAACAGCTGATCCCAGTTAGGCCAGCCCAGGGATCCAGCTTAGCCACATCAAGAGGAGAGGACTGGAGTGAGGCAGAGAGCTAGAGAGGCACTGCTAAACTTCTTTCCAGGGAGATGCCATCGCCCCAAGCAGAAGTAACCACAACCATATCATAGAATCAACCAGGTTGGAAGAGACCTCCAAGCTGAGCCAGTCCAACCTAGCACCCAGCCCTAGCCAAGCAACTAGACCATGGCACTAAGTGCCAACCTAGCACCCAGCCCTAGCCAATCAACCAGACCATGGCACTGAGTGCCAACCTAGCACCCAGCCCTAGCCAATCACCCAGACCATGGCACTAAGTGCCAACCTAGTACCCAGCCCTAGCCAATCCACCATACTATGGCACTAAGTGCCAACCTAGCACCCAGCCCTAGCCAAGCACTAAGTGCCCCAGCCAGCCTTGGCTTCAACACCTCCAGGCACGGCCACTCCACCACCTCCCTGGGCAGCCCATTCCAATGCCAATCACTCTCTCTGCCAACAACTTCCTCCTAACATCCAGCCTAGACCTGCCCTGGCACAGCTTCAGGCTGTGTCCCCTTGTTCTGTTGCTGGTTGCCTGGCAGAAGAGACCAACCCACACCTGGCTACAGCCTCCCTTCAGGGAGCTGCAGACAGCAATGAGCTCTGCCCTGAGCCTCCTCTTCTGCAGGCTGCACACCCCCAGCTCTCTCAGCCTCTCCTCAATCCTGCCAGCATGGCCTTGGGGAGGCATGGAGTGGAGCTGAACAATCTCATTCACTTCTGTTGCAAAAGGGAGGCAAGGCACTGACTCATTCAGCCTGAGAACAAGAGAGGATGGCTCCTCAGAGACCAGTTTCAAAGAAGGATGTTGAGGATACATTTTGATTTGAGTCTGGGGGAGTGGGTACAAAGCTTCCCATGCTGGGAGCTCTGTTTGTTATCAGAATAGGCTAAGCATAAGACCAGGAGCAAGAGCAAGGGCTTGCAGAGATAGGACAAAGGGCATTGGCTTAAAGCTTGAGGAGGGCAGACCGAGACTGGAGATTAAGAGGAAATTCTTGACAGTGAGGGTGGTGAGACACTGGCACAGGTTGCCCAGGGAGGTTGTGGATGCCCCCTCCCTGGAGGTACTCAAGGCCAGGCTGGATGAGGCCTTGAGCAACCTGGGCTAGTTGGAGGTGTCCTTGCCCATGGCAGGGGACTTGAAACTGGATGAACTTTAAGGTCCCTTTCAACCTAAACCATTCTATGAATATATGAACTGCTCAGAGAAGGGGCAAAGACTCCAAATGGCAGAGCTCTCCTACCTCAGATGTGACTGCAGCCCTGGGTAAGCCTGGTCAGGTGTCTAGCACAGGATCTGATGGCAGTGTGGCCACAGCTCACAGCTCGGACTTCTCAGCTGTGCTATGAATCCCACACCAAGTGACCCTGTTGCTGTTGAACCTGTGCCCACCAAAGCTCAGCATCCTTACTCCTGCAGGTTCTGCAAGGGGGATTTCACTTGAGGCTGGGATCACACAGAGTGCTAGGGGTTGGAAGTGACCTCTGGAGATGATCAAGTTCAACCCCCATGCCAAGGAAGGTTCACCTACAGAAGGTCACACAGGAACACAGGCAGGCAGGTTTTGAATGTCTCCAGAGATGGAGACTCCACTACCTCTCTGGGCAGCCTGCACCAGGGCTCCAGCACCCTTAAATTAAAGAAGTTCCTCCTCATGCTCAGAGGGAACTTCTGATGTTCCAGTTTGTGCCTGTTACCCCTTACCCTGCCACTGGGCACCACTGAGAGAAACCTGGTCCCAATGCCTCCACATCCAAGCTGCCTTGAAGAGGGGAGGCAAATGTTCAGTGGGTGAGGTTATTTGAGATGCTTCACAAGTGTGCAGCAATCAGCATCTTATTTATACAGGGGCTGCTGGAAACCCTTCTCTTCAATACTGAACCAGCCATCATTTTCCCTCCCTAGAGACACCTCCTTCTCCTCACCTCTACACAGCAACCCCCATGGTGGGGGGGGGAAATCATTCATTTCAGTGCCCCAAAGAAATAAACCCAGGATATATCTTAAATAAATAAATAAATAAAACCACCCAGCCTCAAATTCAAAGAGAGGAGATGCAGCAACCAGCAGAGAGAGAGAGAGAGAGACTCCCAATGAATAATTAACATTAAAACCCAACAGCTAAGCCCAACAAAAGGATCTAAGACCCACAGAGAAATTACTCACTTGGAACAGTCACTGCCACATTTAATCTCTCACAACCCAAATGTATGAATAGAAAATAAGTCAAACTGGCCCTAGGGCACAGGAATTTTGCCCTTGGCTGGTTTAGGTTGCTGTGCAGAGGGAAAAAAAATAGTAATAAATCTGTCCTGTGTTCCTCAGAGCCAGGAGCTTGGGGCTGGATCTCTGCGCCTGGGAGAACAGCACTCTCTGGAGCACAGCAAGGGAAGAGCAAGGAGAAAGTGGGAAAGCCCTGAAATCCTTAGTAAGGACACAGCTTCACAGATTGCACTGGCTTGGAAAGGACTTTCCATGGTCATCTCATCCAATCCCCCTGCCAGTCAGCAAGGATGCCTCCAACTACAGCAGGCTGCCCGAGGCCGCATCAAGTCTGACCTTGAATGCGTCCAGGGCTGGGGATTCCAGCACCTCTCTGGGCAACCTGTTCCAGTGTTTCACTACCCTGATTGTGCAGAACTTCCTCCTGATGCTCAACCTAACTCTGCCCTGCTCCAGTTTCAAACCCTTGCCCCTCATGCTATCCTTACATGCCCTTCTAAACAGTCCCTCCCCAGCCTGCCTACAGGTCCTCTCCAGATACTGAAATGCAGCTCTAAGGTCTCCCTGGAGCCTTTCTCTTCTCCAGGCTGCAGAGCCACAGTTCTTTCAGACAGGAATGGTTCTCCAGCTCCCTGATCATCTTTGTGGCCCTCCTCTGGACCCCCTCCAGCAGGTCCATGTCCTCCTTGTGTCGGGGGCGCCAAGCTGGAAACAGCCCTGCAGGTGAGGTCTCAGCAGAGCAGAGGGGCAGGATCCTCTCCCTCCATCTCTGGCCATGTTGCTTTTGATGCAGCCCAGGCTGCCACTGGCCTTCTGGGCTGCAAGTGCCCACTGCTGACTCATGCCCAGCTTCTTGAGTGACTACTGTAAAAGCCTCTACCTCCAGCTCCCCCAGAGGTGTTGACTGCTTCCTTTATTTGCATTCTTTCTTAGTCCTCAGGAGCAAAAAGTGCAAGAGTTTGTCTAAATAACCTTTTGCAGCTGATGCTGAGCTGGAATTGGCCTGTAAATTCCTGCCCACAGGATTGCTGTGAAGTGAAAATTGCTCCCTGGAGTCCCTTGTTCTAGATCAGCTGAGATCCAGACACTGTGTGTCTGTGTTTGCCTCACTGGTGTCCACTTAAGATCTCAAGTAATCAGTTTTGGTCATGCCAGCAAAGGGATCCAATTAGCCCCAGCCAACTCATGCAGAAATTGCATCTTTTGCAAGACTTGGATGTGAAGCAGCTCCTAGGAGCAGCCAGGCTGGAGGGAAAGGACAGCTTAGAAATGAAATTACCAGGTCAGGATGCTGCAAACAGGCTCCAGGTTCTCCCTCCATCCATAATCTCCCACAGACTGCCACCATGCATCCTACTGCACACTGAGGGTGGGAGACAAACAACTCCCTAATGGTGGAGTCCCTGCACTCCAGCTCCTGAAAGGAGGTGGGTGCTGATCACACTTCTCTAGTAACAAGCCACAGGACAAGAGGAAACAGCCTCAAGTTACACCAGGAGAGATTTAGGTTGGACTTCAGAAGAAACTTCTGCACTAGAAAGGTTCTCAACCACTGGAACAGGCTCCCCAGGCAGGTGGTTGAATCCCCATCCCCAGGGGTCTTAGAAGAGGTAGAGATGTGGTGCTGAGGGACATGGTTTAGCACCAGCCTTGCTGGAGTTAAAGACTGACTGCACTTGATGGTCTTAGCTTGGACTTCAGAAGAAACTTCTGCATTAGAAAGGTTCTCAACCACTGGAACAGTCTCCCCAGGGCAGATGGTTGAATCCCCATCCCCAGGGGTCTTAGAAGAGGTAGAGATGTGGTGCTGAGGGACATGGTTTAGCACCAGCCTTGCTGGAGTTAAAAACTGACTGCACTTGATGGTCTTAAAGGCCTTTTCCAACCCAAACAATTCTATTAGCATGCAGCAGAGTAAAAGACTTGTAAAAGCCTGAAGCTCTTCACACTGTTTAATGATCCATCCACAGGAACTGCTCTGCTGCAGGCTAGGAGAGGAAAAGGCCCACAGAGAACAGGCTGAGGTTTTATCTTGCTGCTTTGTTCAAGGCAAGCCTGTGTCTCTGGGTCAGAGTGCTCCTGCCAGGTATTGCACCAAGGTCTGGACCTTCTCAGCCCAAGTTCAGTCCCGGGGGTCAGCAAGCACTGCACCTCCTGAGCTCCGTGGGAGTGGTGCCTGCTTGCTTCAAAGGCACATTTCACCCTGTGTTTATAGCAGCAGCCTACAGGCACGAAAAGGCTTAGGAGGTCACTCATCCACCACTGCAATTTCAGGCAGGATCAAAGAGCAAAGCAACAGCTGGGCTGAGTGAGCAAGTCCACGTTTAATTACAAATGGGTTTGGTAATAAGCAAAGGCAAGAACAAAGGCAGGGAAAAACCTCTTTTGGTTTTGGGTTGGTTTCTTTTCCCTCCTGGTTCCTGTTCAGGTTGTGTAGAAACAGCTGCCCAGGGCAGAATCTCAACCAAAATGCACCAACTACATTTTGGGAGGAGGGCACCTGAAGGGACTGCCCCAGCAGCACTGTTCCCTACACACCACCTCTGTGCTTTGACAAGCATCGAGGACTGATGGGTGGCTCACAGCTGCTCAACACCCAAAGGCTCAGGTCTGGGCAGGTATTGCCCAGCTCAGCCCCTCCTCGTTGTGGCTCTTGTCCCCCCTGTGCACAAGTACACACAGGCAGTCGCTCTGTGGTGAGGATTTGGGTTGCTCCAACATCATCTGACTATGAAATAGTGGTTGCAAAAGAGGATTACTAATGCTGAGCACGATGGCCCCAGCTTGTAGGATCTGCCTGGCCAAGGCAGGGAGCAGAAAGGAGCTCTCAGAGCAGCAGAGCAGCCACTAGAGCTGATCAACCCCTCCATCAGGGCAGGTACTTAGGAGCTACATTGCTGGCCCCAAAAGGCCTTGAAGCATTGAGAGGTAATCAGAACTGTTTGGGGTTGGAAAAGACCTCTGAGATCATCCAACCACTGACCCAACACCACCACAGGCATCTGCACCCAAGTGCCATGGCTGCAGGTTTCTGGAACACCTCCAGGCATGGGGACTCCAGCACCTCTCTGGCAGCCTGTGCCAATCCCTGACCACTCTTGCAGCAAAGAAATTTTTCCTAACATCCAACCTAAGCTGCAGCTTGAGGCCATTGCCTCTTGTCCTGTCAGTTTTAACTCCTCTCCAACCTAAGCCTCCCCTGGCACAATTTCAGGCCAGTTCCTCTTCTCCTACCACCTGAGAATAGGGAGAAGAGCTCAACCCCACCTGACTTGAACTTGAAGGAGATGTATCATCATAGAATCAACCAGGTTGGAAGAGACCTCCAAGCTCATCCAGTCCAACCTAGCACCCAGCCCTGGCCAAGCAACCAGACCATGGCACTAAGTGCCTCATCCAGCTTTTGCTTCAACACCTCCAGGCATGGTGACTCCACCACCTCCCTGGGCAGCCCATTCCAATGCCAATCACTCTCTGCCAACAACTTTCTCCTAACATCCAGCCTAGACCTGCCCTGGCACAGCTTGAGGCTGTGTCCCCTTCTTCTGTTGCTGCTTGCCTGGGAGAAGTCTCTCCTCAGCCTTCTCTTCTCCAGGCTAAACACCCCCAGTTCCCTCAGCTGCTCCTCCCCAGCCCTGTTCTCCAGACCTTTCCCAACCATGGTTGCCCTTCTCTGGACCTGCTCCAGCATCTCAATGTCCTTTCTGGAGTAAGGGCCCCAAAATCGAACCCAGTGCTTAAGATGTAGCCTCACCAGTGCCAAGTACAGGGGCACCATCACTGACCACACTATTCCTGATGCAGGCCAGGATTATGTTGGTCTTCCTGGGCCCTAAAACACACAGACAGGCAAGAAAACTTAGCAGGGCAGGTGGAGGGCTTGAGGGACTTGAGGGGCCCCCAGTTAAAGAGGGACAGGGATCTGCTGGAGAGGGTCCAGCGGAGGGCTATGAGGATGATGAGGGGACTGCAGCACTGCCTGATGAGGAGAGGCTGAGGGACCTGGGGCTGCTTAGTCTGGAGAAGAGAAGACTGAGAGGGGATTTAATACATGTTTATAACTATCTGAGAGCTGGGGGTCAGGAGAGGGGGGACAGGCTCTGCTCACTGCTCCCTGGGATAGGACAAGGAGCAATGGATGGAAGCTGCAGCACAGGAGGTTCCAGCTCAACACAAGGGGGAACTTCTTTACTGTAAGGGTCCCAGAGCCCTGGCACAGGCTGCCCAGAGAGGCTGTGGAGTCTCCTTCTCTGGAGCCTTTCCAGGCCTGTCTGCATGCATTCCTCTGTGACCTGAGCTAGATTGTGTGGTCCTGCTCTGGCAGGGGGGTTGGACTCAATGATCTCTTTGTGTCCCTTCCAACCTCTGACATCCTGTGAGCCTGTGGCTGGAGTCTTCCACTCCTTTTTTTGTGACAGCAAATTAGAAAGGATTAGTGGACCCCACTCATCACACCCAACACCTCTGACAGCACCAGTCAGAACCTAACACAGTTCAAAACCACATCAGAAACGTGGCTAGAGAAGAGATTCCCAAACTCCACCAAAGCAATCCCCACTGCTGACAGACCCCTGTCTGGGCTGTGTGTCACAGAGGGGGCACAAGACAGATGGAATGGGAAGGCTGGGAAACCATCCCACCCCTGGGAACCAAGGGCTTCTGACCTTGCTAAGCTAAGCCTGCTGAGAGAACTGGGTGAGTTGTTCTGTACTCCTGCCTTTAATTACAGCCAAGTGTTGATGCTCTTCTCTTCCAGCCACTCCCCCACGTCCCTCACCAGCACAAACCTAACTTTTTATAGCACATCCGGCCTGGATGTTAAACACATTCAGGAAATGCATTTTCAGCCCCAAACATCCCTTCCCCTGCACCACTTGGGGCTGCAAGGCTTTGGAAGGTGGAGATGTGGCGCCGGATGCTCGGCTTTGTGACCGCTGCTTTCCTGGATTGCTTCTGTCTGTTTAGAGAAGGGAAATCAAATCAATGCAGCCCAGGCTGGCTGCAGCCAGAAATGATGCCAGCTGCCTGCAAGGTGGAGAAAGAAAAGCCAGATGGAGAGGCCACTCTTAGCTGCTCCAATCCCCTGCACACAAGGGCAAGGCTCTTTTTCCCCCCTCCCTTTTCCTCTTATTTGAAGCAGCTGACAAAGCTCCTGGGAACTGCCAACGGCTGGCAGCACAGAGCCTGTCCACAAGCACATCCAGCATAGAATCATAGAATCAGTCTGGGTTGGAAGGGAGCACAAGGAGCAGGCAGTTCCAACCCCCCTGCCATGCCCAGAGACACCCTACCCTAGAGCAGGCTGCCCACAGCCTCAGCCAGCCTGGCCTTAAAGCCATGGGGCCTCAGCCACCTCCCTGGGCAACCCAGTCCAGCCTCTCACCACTCTCCTCATCAACAACTTCCTCCTCACCTCCAGCCTCACTCTCCCCACCTCCAGCTTTGCTCCATCCCCCCCACTCCTGCCACTCCCTGACAGCCTCAAAAGTCCCTCCCCAGCTTTTTTGGAGCCCCCTTCAGATCCTGGAAGGCCACAAGAAGGTCACCTGGGAGCCTCCTCTGCTCCAGCCTGCACAGCCCCAACTCTTTCAGTCTGTGCTCACAGCAGAGCTGCTGCAGCCCTCTCAGCATCCTCCTGGCCCTGCTCTGGACACTCTCCAGCATCTCCACAGCCCTCTTGTCCCAGGGGCTCCAGCACTGGAGGCAGTACTCCGGGGGGGTCTCAGCAGAGCAGAGCAGAGGGGGAGAATCCCCTCCCTGGCCCTGCTGGCCACACTTCTGCTGCTGCAGCCCAGGCTCTGCTTGGCTTTCTGGGCTGCAAGTGCACACTGCTGGCTCCTGCTCAGCTTCTCCTCCACCAGCACCCCCAAGTCCCTCTCGTCAGGGCTGCTCTCCAGCCTGGCACTGCCCAGCCTGGATCTGTGCTTGGCATTGCCTCGCCCCAACTGCAGCACCTTGCACTTGGTCTTGTTGAAGCTCCTGAGCTTGGCCTATGCCCACCTCTGCAGCCTGCCCAGGTGCTTCTGGCTGCCATCCCTGCCCTGCAGCCTGTCTGCTGCAGCACACAGCTTGGTGTGGGCAGCAAACCTGCTGAGGCTGCACTCAGTGCCTCTGTCCATGGCACCCACAGAGATGTAGAACCATACTGGTGCCAGGACTGATCCCTGAGGGACTCCACTTGTCACTGCCTCCACCTGGACATGGAGCCATTGACAGCCACCCTTTGAGTGCAGCCACCAAGCCAAGACACAGAACCACCAGCAGCGTGCACAACAAGGAGCCAACCACCCCAAGCACCTCTTGTGGCCACCCAGATTGAACAAAGCACAGCAGCCCAACTCAAGGCAAAGGTTATCTTTTTTCCCAAACCCCTATACATGACATTTAGGTTCCAATTAATGAGCTCTGCAGGGACAAAACCTTGTGTGGAGTGAAGGAGAGCAACAACACTGTGGTCATCTATGTGCTCATTCATCTGAGGGCACAGCAGCTGCCCAAAGCCACACACACACACATTTACTGTGCTTCCACTTGCCCTGACCTAACTGCAAGCTGGGGGAGTGAGTGACAATCCAGCTGCAGCAACTGAACAACAGCCCAGCTCTGGGACAGGCAACCTTACCTCACACTGCTCCTCAGCAGACTGCAAGGACAATCTATGCCTTTGAGGGGCATTGCTTCTATGTAACCAAGCTGCACACAGCTTATGCCTTTCAAATCTAAATGCAAACCACTGATTTAAATGGGAAACAAAGAAATCACTAGTGGAAGACAGAAGATCTCCCAAAGTCATCAAGAAGCACAGTGACACAACAGACACAGAGGTGACCTGACCTCTTTGTATCTTTGACAAGCATTATGATAATCTTGGAGTTAAGTGTTAAGAGCTTGAAGAGAAAGTGACAAATCCAGACCAAAATGATAGGAAAGAACATCCAGCAGGCAAAACCACCACACTTAAATGCTCCCCTCCAAGTTTATAAGCAGCCACAGCCCAACCTGGCATGGCTTTTTATGGTGTCCTGAGAAACACCTCTCAAAGGAGCTGCAGGCAAATCTCAGGCACGTTCCTTGGCTACCTGCAGTTTGAAGAGGCTGCTCAAGACTTTCCAACCAAAGTTTCCTTTCTAGGATGAATGATCTATGAGGATTGAGAAATTCAAGGCTCCAAAATGAGTGAGTGGGACTCATGGGTTGCATCCCTTCCCCCTGAAACTATCACACCTTCCAGGCCTAGCCTTGCTCTCACTGAAAGCCTACAGAAAACAAAGAGCCATGGGGCTAAACACCTCCCAGCCTGTGTCACCAGCTCCAGTGGCATCTTTCTCCCTGAGGATCCATTCCTGGGCAGAGCAACCACACACTCACCCAGAGCCTGTTGGGAGGGAAGCTGGAGCTGCTTGCTGCCACTTCTCTTGCTGCTTCAGGAAAGATTTAGCTTCTTTCGAGGTCGAGTCCACCTCTTTAGTCACTCTGTTGAAGGAAAAGAGACAAAGCAGAGGGTTAATGGAGAGCCACACTCACAACAGCAAAACCAAAGATCCAGCAAGGGGTGACAGAAAGCAGGTCCAGGAGTTCCCAACAGCCCCTGCATGGAGATCAGCTGCAAGGCAAATAAGTTGCATCTCGTTAGGAGTTCAATCCAGAGGCAAAGCCTTCATCTTGATGGCAGGGAAAAAACCAAGGGGGAAAGAGGAGCTAATTAGAGCTGGGGGAGGGGAAGAGTTTTCCCTTCAAACAAACAGGAGTGCTCATTCATTCAAAGAGGCCTGGCTCACTAGCAGCTACTAAACGCTCTGCTCAGGTCACTGGGGGCAATTCCAGGCTCTTAATTGGGCTTTTGATTTCCTCATTTGTCGGTCAGTGAGGCAGCTCCTCCGCCACAGCTGTTCTACCACCCACAGCAGCACCAGCTCCCTGCCATCTGCAACCCAGAGGAAGCTCTGACAAGGCAGACAGCAGAAATTTGCTCTTCTTTTCTTATTCTTTTCTCTTTGAGGCCCTGAGGTTGCAATATATAGAAGCACAGAATGGTTTAGGTTGGAAGGGACCTCAAGGATCAGCCAGTTCCAACCCCCTGTCAGAGACAGGGACACCTCCCACTAAATCAGATCGCTCAAGGCCTCTTAGTGCCATGGACTGGTTGGTTGGATAGGACTAGGTGCTAGGTTGGCACTTAGTGCCATGCTCTGGTTGATTGGATAGGACTAGGTGCTAGGTTGGCACTTAGTGCCATGGTCTGGTTGATTGGACAGGGCTGGGTGCTAGGTTGGCACTTAGTGCCATGGTCTGGTTGGTTGGCTAGGGTTGGGTGCTAGGTTGGCACTTAGAGCCACAGTCTGGTTGGTTGGATAGGGCTGGGTGCCAGGTTGCATTGGATGAGCTTGGAGGTCTCTTCCAACCTGGCTGACTCTATGATCTCCTTGGCTTTTCAGTCCTACCAGGGATGGGGACTCTGCCACTGCCCTGGGCAGCCTGTTCCAGGCTTTGACAACTCCTTTAGGGAGCAAATTCTTCCTGATTTCCCATGGCACAACTTGAGGCCATTTCCTCTCATCCTGTTGCTTGCTCCTTGAGAGAAAAGACCAAGCTCCACCTCACTCCAACCTCCTTTCAGGGAGTTGTAGAGAGCCAGAAGGTGTCTCCTCAGCCTCTTTTTTACCTAGATTAAACAACCCCAGTTCCCTCAGCACCATTTCAGAGCAATCACTTCACTATTCAGGGTCACAAGAGAGGTTGCTACCAAGGGGTGATGCAGGCTTTGATACTTGCTTCCTCCACCACCCAACTCAGGGTGCCAGCAGCAATGGATGGGCACAGAATTTAACATTTTGTTCCACTGCACTCACTACAGGAAAGACATTGAGGTGCTGCAGCAGGTCCAGGGAAGGGCAATGAAGCTGGTGAAGGGTTTGGAGAACAGAGCTGGTGAGGGGTTGTTTAGTATGGAGAAAAGGCTCAAAGGAGACCTTCTCACTCTCTACAGCTCCAAGAAGGGAGGCTGGAGATAGGTGGGGGTTGGTCTCTTCTCCCTAGGAACAAGTGACAGGATGAGAGGAAAAGGTCTCAAGATGCACCAGAGGAGTTTTAGTTTGGACATTAGAGGAAACTTCTTCAGTAGAAGGGTTCTCAAACACTGGGGCATGATCCCCAGGGAGGTAGCTAAAGCCCCATCCCAGAAGGTGTTTAGAAGATGCAGGGATGTGGTGCCAAGGGCCATGGCTTAACACCAGACTAGGCAGAGCTACCTAATGGTTGGGCTGGATGATCTTAAAGGTCTTTTACAACCAAAATGATTCTGTGATTGTGGGGGGCAAGAGAATGGGATCAGATTCTTGTCAGTGGTGCCCAGTGACAGGCCAAGGGGCAACAGGCACAAACCAGAACCCAGGAGCTTCCACCTGAAGGGGAGAAACTGCTTTGGTGTGAGGATGCCGGAGGCCTGGAGCAGACTGCCCAGAGAGGTTGTGAAGTGTCCTTCTTCCAGAAGTACCCATCTGGATATGTTCCTGTGTGACCTGCCCTGGATGATCCTGCTTTGGCAGGGGGGTTGGACTGGATTAACTCTGGAGGTCCCTTTCAATCTCTACCATTCTGTGATTCAGTGAAAACAATTCTGTACTTCGTGGGGAGAAATGGGAACCATTAATGCAGCTGGAAGAAACCACATAGCCAGTATAGAAGAGAATGAGCAGATCTTTCACTTTTAAAGACTTGCTAAACAACAAGTTGCCTGGAATGCTAGTCACACATTGTCAGCCAGGAATAAACATGAAAATAAGACTATTGTCAGGAATAAAACAAGTGGCTACTGTCTCACCCACTCCCAGACCCTGTCATTCACACACAAAACCACTATCTCTCATCATTTCCCCTTAAAGATTCCATTGTTCTGCTGTGCTGTTAAAGAAGACTCCCAAAACACAAACCAGTTATTAAATGTTGGACTGTGCTGCTGGCACAAGGTGCTGTGCAACTGCAACATCCCAGCAAGGGAAGGGATCTCTGGAGACCACCCAGCCCAGGCCTCCTGCTAAAGCAGGGCATCCACAGCAGCTTGTCTAGCATCACAATGCCAGGCTAGGGTTGGAAGCATCTTCAGAGAAGGAGACTCCACAACTTCTCTGGCCAGTCTGCTCCAGGCCTCCAGCACCCTCACACCAAACAAGTTTCTCCTGTTTAGATGGAGAAATCCCTTGTCCTGTCCCTAAGCACCACTGACAAGAGTCTGGCCCCAGCCTCCTGCCTCCCACAGGTCCTTTAGCTCTTGCTATGCATTGCTCAGATCCTCTCTGGGGCTTCTCTTCTCTAGACTCACCAGCCCCAGGGCTCTCAGCCTTTGCTCCTCACAGATCTGCTCCAGGCTCCTCAGCAGCTTCGTAGCCTCTACCAGACTCTCTCCAATAATTCCTTGTCTCTCTTGACCTGCAGAGGTCCAGCACTGGACCCAAATACTCTAGATGTGGCAGAGTAGGGAGGGAGGAGAACCTCACTTGACTTGCTGGCCACACTCTTCTTCATTCTCCTCCCAGAGACCACTGGTGTTCTTGGCCACAAGGGCACACTGCTGGTTTACAGGGAACTGGTTGCACTGCCAGCTCCTTCTCCACAGAGCTGCTTCCCAGCAGGTCACTCTCACCTGTCCTGGTGCAGGAGGTTATTCCTCCACATCTACAGGACCCCACACTTGCCCTCACTGAACTTCCTGAGCTTCCCTCTGCTCAGCTCCCCAGCCTGGCCAGGTCTCACTGAAGGGCAGCACAGCCTGGCAGGGTGACAGCCACTCCTCCCAGCTCTGCACCATCAGCAAACTGCCTGAGGGTCCTCTCTGGCCCTTCATCCAGGTCACTGGACCCAGCCCTTGCCCTAGGGACCACCATGAGCTACAGCCTCCAACAAGCCTCTGCACAACTTACGACAACCCAGTGAGAAACAGAAATAGGAAGGTCTCTAACAGTATGAGGTTATCAGAAGGAAGGCATCCCAGAAACTGGATCATTCAGAGCCTCCAGCACTTGCAGGTGTCCTCCTTAGGACCTCCACCTCTGACCCAAGCTCAAAGGGGTACCCAAGCACTTAAGACACCCATATCCAGCCAGCCTGCTGCTTTGGTGCCCAGCCATGGGTACACCACTTCCATCTTCCACTGAAGAACTTCTTACCCTTCCCTTTACATTTGCCAAGTGAACTGCTGCAGCCTCCACGCTTGGACAAGGTCCCAGGGAAGTATGCTAGGCACTAACCCAGCTGGAGATAAGCCACATGCTGTCTTGGGCTATCCTTGAGGTTGTTTCACAGTGAACTGGAGCACCCTCATTTAAGGGAGATGTTTGATCTGTTCCTAGCAGTCCCCTTAGCCATATAAGAAGCTAAAAGGAAAGAGGAGCACAGGGCTTAAACGAGCACCACGTTCACAGAACTCCAGCTGAGCTGCCAAAGGGGCTCAGAACCAAGGTTTCATGCTTTTAGTTCAGTGCTACACCAGCT
The DNA here is from genome assembly GCA_013400475.1 of Tricholaema leucomelas. Lineage (NCBI taxonomy): Eukaryota > Metazoa > Chordata > Aves > Piciformes > Lybiidae > Tricholaema lacrymosa > Tricholaema leucomelas. Next base: position 45,607 of record WAAF01007960.1, read on the forward strand.
TTCCTCTTGCCTTCTGGGCTTACAGCAGGTGCAGAGTCACTCAGTGTGAAGAGGAGGGTCTTGATCCATCACATCACACCCTCTCCTGCCTCCCTGGCACAGCACAACACCCAGAGCCTAGGACTTGCCCCAGTGTGTTAGGAAAGAACTCAGCTTAGCAGTCAGCTCTTAGAGGAAGGACATCAGCAGAGCCACGTGGGGACAAGGAGAGGGACAAGAGGCAGGGTCACAAGATCACAGGATGTCAGGGGTTGGAAGGGACCCAAAGACACTGAGTCCAGCCCTCTCAGAGGCAGAACAGGGAAGCTGGAAGCCACACCAAGAACCCTTACAGGCTTCAGTCCAAAGCCTTGTGCATCACAAATGCCAAAATACCTCCCAATTCCCACTCACCACAGCTGCAGTCCCTTTACCAAGACAGCTGCCCCAAGAGGGCTGCAGCAGCTCTGCTGTGAGCACAGACTGAAAGAGTTGGGGCTGTGCAGGCTGCAGAAGAGGAGGCTCCCAGGTGACCTTCTTGTGGCCTTCCAGCATCTGAAGGGGGCTCCAAAAAAGCTGGGGAGGGACTTTTGAGGCTCTCAAGGAGTGGCAGGAGTGGAGGGAATGGAGCAAAGCTGGAGGTGGGGAGAGTGAGGCTGGAGGTGAGGAGGAAGTTGTTGAGCAGGAGAATGGTGAGAGGCTGGAATGGGTTGCCCAGGGAGGTGGTTGAGGCCCCATCTCTAGAGGTGTTTAAGGCCAGGCTGGCTGAGGCTGTGAGTAAGGTAGGGTGTCCCTGCCCATGGCAGGAGGGTTGGAACTGGATGGTCCTTGTGGTCCCTTCCAACTCTGACTGATTCTGTGATTCTACATAGAATGGTTTAGGTTGGAAGGGACCTCAAGAATCAGCCAGTTCCAACCCCCTGCCATAGGCAGGGACACCTCCTACTGCAACAGGTTGGTCAAGTCCTCATCCAACCTGGCCTTGAACATCTCCAGAGAGGTTGTGGAGCACAGAATCACCCAATGTGAATATTCAGCCAAAATAATTCCTCTTGACTCAGGAGGGCTTAGTTTATTTTCACAAACCCCTGTAGACAAGTAGTGTTTGCTCCTCAAGTGATCATTCCAGAAGACTGGAGGACTACTTAATGAGGCTTGACACAGATGGGGAATATTGAATAAAGGATAATTAGCCTCCTTTTGCACCCCCTTTGGTCTGTGATTTCCCCAGAGCTAACAACACTGAGATCATGTGGAAAGTCTTTTAATTGTGTCAGGTCTAAAGTGGGGCAGGTCTCCCAAGTGAGAACAAGGGGTGAAGAGCTGGCATTTTCCAGAGCTTCCACTCTTGCTCCCTCTCCTTTTCTCAGCATGAGAGTCAGGGCAGATGGTACCTTTGTGGCCCTGCAACTGGGGGTCTTAACATTCTGCTCAGCTCTGAGTCCCCTCACACCTAAATAAATACCAACATCTGCTTTCTCAGCCTGGAGAAGGATTTGAGGAGACCTTATAGTGGCCTTCCAGTATCTGAAGGGGGCTACAGGAAGGCTGGGGAGGGACTAGTGACAAGGTCTGGGAATGGCAGGACAAGGGGGAATGGGTTTAAAGTGGCAGAGGGGAGAGAGATTCAAACTAGATGTCAGAAGTCCTCTGCAGTGAGGGTGGTGAGACACTGGCACAGGTTGCCAAGCACAGAATCACCCAATGTGATCTTTGAGAAGCTTTTCCTGCACATCTAATGGAACTCCAAAACACAGCCAGTCCTTTCCTCCTCTGCCTCTCTTAGTTCAGCTACAGAATCACAGAATTGACGAGGGTTGGAAGAGACCTCAAGGGTCTCCCAGTTCCAACTGCCCTGCCATGGGCACGGACATCTCACATTAGAACAGGTTGCTCAGAGCCACATCCAGCCTGGCCTTAAAAACATCCAGGGAGGAGGCTTCCACCACCTCCCTGGGCAGCCTGTTGCAGTGTCTCACCACTCTCATGCAAAAGAACTTCTTCCTAACATCTAATCTGAGTCTATCATCCTCTAGCTTGGATCACTGTCTTCATAGACTCATAGAATCAAGCAGGTTGGAAGAGACCTCCCACATCATCCAGTCCAACCTAGCACCCAGCCCTAACCAACCAACCAGACCATGGCACTAAGTGCCAACCTAGCACCCAGCCCTGGCCAACCAACCAGCCCATGGCACTAAGTGTCCCAGCCAGGCTTGGCTTCAACACCCCCAGGCACAGTGACCGCACCACCTCCCTGGGCAGCCCATTCCAATGCCAATCACTCTCTCTGCAAACAACTTCCTCCTAACATCCAGCCTAGACCTGCCCTGGCACAGCTTGAGGCTGCGTCCCCTTCTTTTTTTGCTGCTTGCCTGGCAGCAGAGCCCAACCCCAGCTGGCTACAGCCTCCCTTCAGGGAGCTGCAGACAGCAGTGAGCTCTGCCCTGAGCTTCCTCATCTCCAGGCTCTACTTCCTTGCTACCACAGCAAAAGCCACTGAAAAAGCACACCAAAACACAGCCAGTCCTTTCCTCCTCTGCCCCTCTTAGTTCAGCTACAGAATCACAGAATTGTCAAGGGTTGGAAGGGACCTCAAGGGTCATCCAGTTCCAATCACCCTGCCACATCCAGCCTGATCTTAAAAACATGCAGGGTGAGACTTCCACCATCTCCCTGGGCAACCTGTGCCAGTGTCTCACCACCTCTATGGTAAATTTACATCTCCACTCCTCTAACTTGGATCATCTAACCCAACAATAACCATCTACCTCATCTGGTGGATGTTGTGAATCTCTTCTATCCACCTGAAGAAAAAAAAAAACCAAGGCAGAGCTTTCTAAAGAGAAGGCTTCAGGAGACCATCCATGTGTGGCCATCCAGAGAGACCTGGGCACAGAGGGACCAGATGAGGTTCAACAAGGACAAGTGCAAAGTCCTGCACCTGGAGAGGAAGAATAAACTGCACCAGTACAGGCTGGGAGGTGACTGCTGGAAAGCAGCTCTGTGGAGAGGGACCTGGAGGTCCTGATGGAGAACATCCATGGCACAGCAATGTGCCCTTGTGGCCAAGAAGGCAAATGGGATCCTGTGCTATATTAGGCAGAATGTGTCCAGCAGAGCAAGGGAGGTTCTCCTTCCCCTCTACTCTGTCCTGGTGAGACCTCATCTTGAATACTGTGTTCAGTTTAGGGCTCCCCAGTTTCAGAGGGACAGGGATCTACTGGAGAGGGTCCAGCAGAGGGCTATGAGGATGATGAGGGGACTGGAGGGCATGGCTGATGAGGAGAGGCTGAGGGACCTGGGGCTGCTTAGTCTGGAGAAGAGAAGAATTAGAGGGGATCTGATAAATGTTTCTAAGTATCTGAGGGCTGGGGGTGAGGAGGGGGGGACAGGCTCTGCTCACTGCTCCCTGCTCCCTGGGATAGGACAAGGAGCAATGGGTGTAAGTTGCAGCAAAAGAGTCTCCACCTCAACACAAGGGGGAGCTTCTTTACTGTAAGGGTCCCAGAGCCCTGGCACAGGCTGCCCAGAGAGGTTGTGGAGTCTTCTGGAGCCTTTCCAGGCCTGTCTGGCCTTGAAAGATTGTATTGTCCTGCTCTGACAGGGGGGTTGGACTGGATGATCTCCTTGGGTCCCTTCCACCCTTAACATCTTGTGATCCTGTGAGACAGATTCTAGTGATGCTCCCCTGCCTTCTCACTCAGATCTAAGTCCCACACACATCAGCCTTGATCCGAAAGCAACACACGACCTAAACCCCAGTAAGGGATGCAAATCTTAAGCTCCTGATCTCCCTCCTGGTTTTCAAAGCAGCTGCCCTTCCCTCAGCATTGTGCAAACCCCCACCAGCACAAAACAAAAGACCAAGTTCACACCCAGCAAGAAGTCTGAGTGTGCTGCCAGCCCCTTGCCATCTTCCATCAGCTGAGTTTCCTGCAAAGCAGCAGCAGGGAAGGAGAGAGAGTTAAAGACAGCAGGAGATGTTCCCTCAGTGCTAATCAGCCCAACGCATCTGATTGAGCCACTCTGAGACCACAGAGCAAGGACACAGATGGACAATTACATGGTGTTAAAATTGCCCTCCTTGCCAGCTTTCAGCCTTGAGACTCGTGGGAGTCAATTCCCTGCTCTCTTTCCACCTCCTTCCTTTATGAACTCTATCAGTTTGGGGATCCCCAGTTCAACAGAAACAGGGATCTACTGGAGAGGCCAACAGAGAGCTAACGAGGATGATAATGGTACATTCTGCTGTGGTCCTGCATGGAGGCAGAGTCACACAATGCATGGGGTTGGAAGGGACCCTCTAAGGGCATCTTCTCCAAACCCCCTGCAAGCAGCAGGGACAACCCCAACCAGAGCAGGCTGCCCAGCAACACAGCGAGTCTGAGCTTGAAGGTCTCCAGGAATGGGGCCTCAAGCACCTCCCTGGGCAGCCTGTGCCAGTCTCTCCCCACCCTCACCATGCACAACTGCCTCCTGATGTCCAGCCTAACCTTGCCCTGCTCCAGCTTTCAAACCATTGCTCTTGTCCTATCCCCACAGGCCCTTCTGAACAGTCCCTCCCCAGCCTGCCTGTAGGTCCCTTTCAGATACTGAAATGCATCTCTAAGGTCTCCCTAGAGCCTTTTCTTCTCCATGCTGGACAACCCTAACTCTCCCACCATGTCCCCACAGCTCCTTCTGTGGAAGAAGCAGAGAAAAACCACTGAGCACAGCAACAGTTTAAGGAAAGCCAAGAGCCAAAGCAGTCTGGAGTGCCAAGGAGAACCAAGTCTCATCCTACAGCAAGTACATTTTGCAGCAGGGATGCAATTCCCTATTCATGCAACCACACATCCTGAATGCCAGGCAAGTTCATAAACCAGGGGCTTCAAAGCAGCTTCAATCTCCTCTGTCAATGAGGAACTCTTTATACTTCCATTTAGATGCTGAACTGCCTTGGCAGACTGCTCCCACTGCCCACAGTTACAACCACTTGGGGACAGTCACCTGCTGCTCCTTGTCTCTTTAACACCAAGGGATAATGAAAAGCAGGAAAAAAAAAAGTCACAACTGGAAAACAGAAAAGAGCTAAAAGATTGTTTCTAATTCCAGGATTCAACACTTTTGGTTTGACAAGAAAACACTAAACCAGGTCTCTCCTAAAATTCAAAAGCCACTTCTTTAGTTGGTAGTTTGCAATGCTCTGGACCTAAAGTTCCTGTCTGCAACTGATAACAAGCACAGACTAATCAAAATGGACATGAAGTGCAGCAATAACCTCAAATCAGGGAAGCTGACAGCTTAAAGAGGAAGATCTTCTGCTATTTCACCACTCCAGACTGATATCAAGAGACTTCTACTCCAATCACACCAGACAAGATTACACCACCACCTTCCAGGGGGGAAAACTAATTGCTCTGCAACACAAAGTCAGGGCTAAATGATCTTCTGTTAAGAGCTTCAGTGGAAATCTGTGCCCTGAATCTACCACTGCTTAAACACTGATCTAAATTCTCCCCAAGCTTCCAAAAGAGCAGCTACTCAAAAGCAGCCCTAAACCATTTTGAAAGGAGAGCAAGAGAGCCAACACTCTGCTATCAGCCCTTTCAGCCTTGAAACAACCGCCGCGTGGTGGCCTTTGGAAGCAACAATTTGCCAGCTGCTTCCCCAGGCAAGGGAGTCAGAGTTTGGTATTCAGAGCATTTGCAGACCTTGAGGTCCTGCAAAAAAAAAAAAAAAAAAGAAGAAAAACAACCTCTTGCTCTTCTAAAGGAAAAACAACCTCCTGGCCCTCACTACTGGAAGGCAGCAGTAGCTGTAAGCAGAGATAACTCCTGCTACCCTCCCTGCAGCGTTTCGGGGCGCACGAAGGAGCAAACAACACCAAAGGCTTCAGCTTTGAATATCACAAAGATCAAGGGAAAAAAAAAAAAAAAACAAACCAATTGAGGGATTCTTCTGTTATCAAACAGCTAAAGAAAGTAGCATGTTGGAAGTCTGGCAGCAACAGCAAACAGCCCTCCAGACCTCGCTGCAGAATTGCTGCTGCTGGCTCTGCAAACTGGCGATGTCAACAGAAAAAAAACCCATCAGCCTTGGTGCTTTGCAGGGTGACAGCTTCAGTGGCAGCTTTTCACAGACACACAGAACCTCTGCAGATCATCCAGTCCAACCTGCTAAAGCAGGGCACCCACAGCAGCTTGCCCAGGATTCGTGTCCAGCTAGGGTTGGAATCTCTCCAGAGGAGACTCCACAACCTCTCTGGGCAGCCTGCTCCAGGCCTCCAGCACCCTCACAACAAACAAGTTTCTCCTCCTTCTCACATGGAACCTTCTGGGTTCCAGTTTGTGCTTGTTACCCTTTGTCCTGTTCCTGGGCACCACTGACAAGAGTCTGGACCCATTCTCTTGTCCCCCACCTTTTAGCTCTTGCTGAGCATTGCTCAGATCCCCTCCAGGGCTACTATTCCGCAGGCTCTCAGCCTTTGCTCCTCACAGAGCTGCTCCAGGCTCCTCAGCAGCTTTGAAGCCACTGCTGGACTCTCTCCAGTAGTTCCTTGTCTCTCTTGAACTGGGGAGCCCAGAACTGGAACCACGACTCCAGATGTGACCTCACTAGGGGAGAGTACAGAGAAGGAGATGCTCCCTCCACCTGCTGGCCACACTCTTCATTCCCCACAGGAGACCACTGGTGTTCTTGGCCACAAGGGCACACTGCTGGCTCATGAGCAACTTCTTGTTCACCTGCACTGCCAGCTCTTTCTCCACAGAGCTGCTTCCCAGCAGGTCACTCTCACCTGTCCTGATGCAGGAGGTTATTCCTCCACATCTACAGGACCCCACACTTGCCCTCACTGAACTTCCTGAGCTTCCCTCTGCTCAGCTCCCCAGCCTGGCCAGGTCTCACTGAAGGGCAGCACAGCCTGGCAGGGTGACAGCCACTCCTCCCAGCTCTGCACCATCAGCAAACTGCCTGAGGGTCCTCTCTGGCCCTTCATCCATGAAGATGCTGAAGCCTACTACATCGAGTTCTAAGCCCTGGGGAGCACCACAAGCTACAGACCTCCAGCTAGACTCTTTCCTGATGATCACAACCCCCTGAGCTTTGTCCTTCAGCCAGTTCCTAGCCCACCTCCCTGTCTACTCATCTGACCCACACTTCCAAAGTTTCTCCCTGAGGCTGTTACAGATTCACTTAATTCTTGTTTTGATTACAAGTTTTGATGAAAGACTTTGATTCAACATTACAGAAACTTGCATCAACTCCTTTTGCAGCTCCCCAGGGAAAGCAGTCAGTAGTGAGCTGTACAAAGGACACTAGGAACAGCAACTGGAGCAGAAAAAGAAGCTTTTACCTAAATTGCAACAACCCTTTAAAAAAAAAGCATAAGATATTGATGTCAAAAGCACAAGCTCAGCATCTTAGAAGCCCTGGAGAAGTTCTGTTTGCCTAAGACAAGCCATTTTTTGAAGGGCAGAGAGTTTCCTTGATGCCTTCAATGAACATCACCAATCACAGAATAGTAGAGTTGGAAAAGGACCTCTGGTGCTCATCTACTCCAATCCCCCCCTGCTAGAGCAGGCTCACCTAGAGCAAATCACTCAAACACATCCAGATGGGGTTTGAAATGCCTCTAGGGACCTCTCTGGGCAGCCTATTTCACCTCTCTGCCACCTTCAAAGTGAAGAATTTTTACCTTAGGGTTACATCAAACCTCCTCCTTTCCAGTGTGTGTCCACTTCCCTGTGCCCTGTCACTAGACACCACTGAGAGGAGTCAGGCTCCATCCTCTTGACACTTGCCCTTTGGATATTTATAAGCACTAATGAGATCCCTCCTCAGTCTCCTCCAGGTTCCTTCTTCTTAAGCTTGGCTGTGAGAGACTAAAGTCAAGGTAGACACCACCCACTGCCCTCCCTTCATCCACCCATCCACTCAAGCTGTTGTGAAAGGCTATCAGACTGGTCAAGCATGATGTGAATCAATGCTAACACCTTTTTCCTTGCAGAGTATAGCTCTTTGTCACTTTCCCAGTGAATAAAAGGTATTCCTACAGCCTGAATTGTGCAGGGAAACGGGGAAGCCTCTGCTACAGCTCACAGCTCTCCTCAGACGTTCAAACAACTCAGGCAGCAGCAACACTGACGTGAAAAGCCAGGTCGGTGGAAGCCTCAGCTCCCTGCTTCCTCCTCCTGGGTGTTACAGCTGGGAGCTGCTGCCCTCTGCTGTCACACAAAGAAGGAGAAATCTGCTAAAAGCAGGCTAACTACACCTAAATGGAAGCAAGCCCAGCATGGCAAGAGCCACGGGGTGACATCGCAGTCAGATTTCACCTGCGTTCACTCAGGCCTCTCGGTTCTGCTCTTATAAAGCAACTGCTGCTTTTTGCAGTTCATCCTGAGAGGCATCTTGCAACCCAAATTCGGCCTGAAGGATGATTTTACCCAGCCCATCACCTTGGTGGCAGCTGTTTCAGAGGGTGAAGCACTCAGCTGCTCAGCAAAACACCTTTTTACTGTCTGCAGCTCTTCGTGGTGTGATTGTGAACATCAGCAGGGAAAGTGCCAGCAAATATCCTACCCCCAACACAGAGCCTGGGGCTAGACTGAGGGAATAAAATGCAGTGCCACGACCCCTGTGGGGCCACACTTTGCCTCAGCCCTCACACAGTGCCACCAGGAAGCTCTATCAACTATCCAGATGGGGCAGCCCAAGTGAATTTACAGGCATAGCCTGAAGTTGAGCAGAGGCTCAGAGCTGCACCAGAATGATATGCTGCAGCCCTTGGGCAGAAAATCCTTGGCCTCATTTTCCTTCAGGTCTGTTAAGTGCTCATGATAAAAACAGTGTAAAGGCCAAAGGAGAAGACAATCAGTGCTTCACAGCATGTTTGCAGCCTGCCTGCAGCTCCCAGGCTGCTCTGAGCCACTGTTGCCAACTCACCTGACCTCCTCACCAGCGAAATCAAACACTTTGGTGATTGTCACTTTTCCTGACTCTTTTGGCTTCTCAGACTCTTTTGGTTTCTCCTGAAGCTTGTTCCCACTCTTCTCTTCTTCAGCCTGCAAAATACAGGAAGGAGAAAGTAAAGCAATGCACTTCTTGTGCCAAGACAAATTATCCCACCCAGGGGCTGAAGGCAGACCTTGGGTGGCACTGCAATTTAGGCTGGGCACAGCGAGTCACTTGTGGACAGGGAAAGGAAGCAAACACCTCTGCTACTAGAGGGGAATGCCCCACTTGGGCTCTAGGCTTGCAATAGAGCTCAAGGAACAAAACAGCTCCCCAAAAGAGAAACAGAATAGTAATTAAATTCAGGAAGGAACAAGAATACTCTGATGTGGCTCAGAAAGCAATCGAAAGCCTGAAGGCTCCACTCTCCCATACTAAAGCTGCCAAGGGTGGACCACAGAGAAATGTTTAACTCAAGAATATAGATCACAGCCCATCAGAAGGAAAAACAAGGCTGATCTTCCCAGAGACTCCTGAAGATATTAAGCTGCTTGTCAATGGATGTCCCTTCAATTTGAGAGGGAAATCTCTTTATGAAGCAATTTGTCTGCAGCGCCTCTTAAGTTACTCAGTCAAAGCTGCACCTTTCAACAGCACACATAAAAAAGGCACCTCTCAGCCTATAAATAACCAAAGCAACCCCCTGAATTCAGGCTCTATGTCAACCACACATCACAGAGTTCTTCAAGTGGTCCCACTTAAGAAGTTCAAAAAGAGAACAGAGGAACTGCATCTTCTCCATGAGCGATTCTAGGCTATGGAGCAACTTTCAAAGACCACTCGTGGTTTAGCAGCCCACAAAGGCAGAGCTGCTCAGAAGAGAACTCTTTTCTCCTCCTCTCTGATTCCACCTCTAACCACCTCAGTCAGTAACAACTGAGATGGGGGAGAAGCAAGAGGGCTCAGATGAAAGCTGCCAGCAAAGATGACAGAACTACACTTGTGCTGCAGCCTTCCAGCAGGTGCAGAAAGAAGCTTCATACAGTGAGGAGAACCTCACTGAGCCAAGAGTCCAAACTTCTGTTACAAAATACCTTTTTTAGCTGACCACTGAAAAAAAAAAAGACCCAAAAAAACATTTGAGCAACAGAGAGTGATTCTGGGCACCTTCTTCCCTTCTAGCACCTTCACTGTGGAAGGGTTGGCAAGGCAAAACCACACACTGGTTTCTTCTTACTACAAATGTCTATCCCAACAGGCAGCACCTTCAAGACCCCCACACTGTATGAGGATGAAGGCACAGAGATGGCAGCACAAGGCCCCTCTGCTTCCCCATTCACACACACAGCTTCTCTTTCTCTTTTGAGGATCAGGAAAGGGACAAACCTTGGGGGAGAACTGTGCCCGCAAGAACAACTCAGACCGAGCCTCTCTTTGCTGCTCCTATGCCCCAAGAAGATTCCAGAACCAGCAAGAGAAACCAACAGGGCTCTGTGGGACATGCTGAGATGCTGACAAGCAGCTCCATAAGCAGTAACCCCAGACCAGAGACCTCCCCAGTTAGAAGGAAACCAGCAGTTTGTCCCAGGGTGAGGCTCCAGGCTTACAAAGCAGAAGGGGGAGGAGGTAAACCAAGCTGCTTCCCAGCTGTGACATCTGGCACCAGCTAGAACCAATGCTGGGTAGTCTCAAGCTCCAAGCCCTTCCCACAGTCCCTGGTCGATGGCTCAAGCCCCCATTACCTTCTTAGCCTGCGTTGCAGCCCCTGCTTTGGGCTTCTCTCCCACGTCGCTAAGGAAACGGGCCCAGAGAGCATCCTCTTTCTTTTTCTCCTCTTCTTCTCTTTTCCTTTCCAGCTGCTCTACATTATCCACTTCCTCCTCTTCCCCTCCCTTCTCCTCTTCGTTCTGCTGGGCCTTTTCTTCCTCTTTCTCATCTGGCTCTAGCAAGAGGCCTCCTTTCTTCCTCTTTCTGAAAGCGGAAAAAATACACATTGAGGTGTTGCAGCATAGTTCCAGAGCTGAGCCATGAGCATGGCTGAAGCAACACAGGATCTCATATTCAACCTGACAGGTTTTCCCTCATTAAAAAGGTGATGATGCCGTTCAGAATACCCAGTGAGATGGCAGCAGGCAGCCCCCTGAAGTGGACAGGCACCTCTGCACACATCTGTAAGCATGGAAGAGGCTCTGGGATACCACAAAAAGTAGGAGAAGAGGAGAACTTGGACTGGATAGGAACCAACGTTAAATGAGCCGGGTGCAGATGCAGGTTTTCTCTCAAGGAAAAGTATTTTACACTTAGTAAAAGGCTTATTACAAGAAAGGTAACAAGGTCCTGGAGCAGGTTTTCAGGCCCGGTGTATTCTAAGCCTGAGGATCGCTGCCTCTGACGTTACACCAGAATAAGGAAAAACATTTCTTTCGCCTTTCTCAGCCCCACAGCCAGCAAAACGAGCACCGGTGGTGGCGGCTTCCCGCCGTTCCAGGCAGAGCTAAGGCGGATTCCTCCCCACCGGGCACCCACTGTCTGTGCGGAACCACAGCTGGCTCCGCCCGAGCCTGTACCTGCTGCCGGGGCGGCGGGGACTCCTCTTGCCGCGGGGTAGCCGCGGGCTCTCCAGCGGCTCTTCTTGCACCAGCTCGCTCACGTCGTCCTCGCTGTACTCCGCACCTGCAAGCACAGCCGATGAGCACCGGAACCGGCACCATCAAGACCGGGATAGCCATGACGGGCAGCACCACCTCCCCACCCCGGCCCGACCCCGCTCACCTGAGGGGACATAGTCCTCATCCTCGGAAGAGGAATACTCCTCCTCCTCCTCCGAACCCGACATAGTACCAACGCCACCGCCGTCGCCTCACACACCCGCGCCGCCGCCCCCGCCGCCTCCTCTTCACGCCGGCCCTGGCCTAGAGCGTCGCCGCCAGCCGCGGGCTCCCCCTGGCGGGTGGAAGATGACCTGCTCCTCCCAAGCGGCGCTAAGCACGGAGAGAGCAGCAAGGAGAGGTCAGCCAGCAGGCTAGAGCGTCTCGCCAGCCCCAGCCAATGACGCTTCCCCATGCACCGAAAGGTTCTTCCGGTGCCTGGACACTCCCGGCATCCTTTGCGTCCGACAGCCGTTGCCATGGCAGCTCGGGGGCGGGGCCAGGGCCCGGCACAGCTGGTGCTCCCCAATGGATGGCGGTTGGCGGAGAGAGTTGTCTGTCACAGTCTGACGCATCCCATTGGCTGCGAGGGGCGGAAGGGGGCGGGCGGAAGAGTAGGTGGCGGATGGCGGCGGCGGAGCCAGTGAAGCGATGGAGGGCGGTGAGGCGGGCGGCGGCGGGGGGCTCCTACAGCAGATCCTCAGCCTCCGCCTGGTGCCCCGCGTGGGTAACGGCACCACATATTCCAGCCCTCTCTCCACCTTCCCAGGTACTCTCCCCGCCGCGGGGCCTGCTCGGAGCAGGGCCCTCCTGCCGCCGTCTCCGCCGGAGGCCTGCGTGCCTCGAGCCTGACTCACGGCCCTTCTCTCTCCACAGAGATGTGGTATGGCGTCTTCCTGTGGGCCCTCGTCTCTTCCCTCTCCTTCCACGTCCCGGCCGCTTTGCTAGCGCTCTTCACGCTCCGGCATCACAAGTACGGCAGGTTCATGTCCGTGAGCCTCTTGCTGATGGGCATCGTGGGACCCATTACCGCCGGCATCCTAACAAGTACGGTAGAGAGTCGGAAATAGATGCTGGGTGACTCGGTAGCAACCAGATGTTGCCTTTGGGAGCATGTCAAACCGCAGCATTCCCGGGGATAGGGATAATAACGTTTAGGCTGTTTTCCTTTCCACGATAAGTTGGACTGGCTCACTCATCGAGCCCCTCGGTTGGGGTGCCAGATGTGCCCGGTGGGTAGGTGGGCTTCCAGGTCTCTCAGCCCTTAGAGAAAAGCCACTCAGAATCATTTAGGCTGGAAAAGACCTCTTAAGGTCACCCGGTCCAACTGTTAAGTCACCACTAAACCATGTCCCTCAGCACCTATACAACTTTTCAATCCCCCTCCAGGGATGGGGACTTCATCACTGCCTTGGCCAACCTGTTCCAGGCCTTGACAACCATTCTAGGGAAGAAATTGTCCCTCATGTCCTGCCCTGGTGCAACCTGAGGTCATTTCCTCTTGTGCTGTCACTTGCTACTTGGGAGAGGAGACCACCCCCCAGCCTGTCTCCAGACGCCTTTCAGGGAGTTGTGGAGAGCCAAAAGAGCTCTCCTAAGCTTCCTCTTCTCCAGGGTGAGCAACCCCAGCTCCCTCAGCCTCCCCTCACAGGGCTGTGCTCCAGGCCCCTCCACAGCTTTGTCGCCCTCTTCTGGACACCTTCCAGCACCTCAACATCTCTCTGCAATTGAGGAGCCCAGAACCAAACACAGCACTGGAGGGCTGGCCTGAGCAGTGCTGAGCACAGGGGCACAAGAACCTCCCTTGTCCTGCTGCCCACACTGCTCCTCAGCCAGCCCAGGATGCCAATGGCTCTGCTGCCCACCTGGGCACACTGCTGCCTCATCTTCAGCTACTCTCTATCAGCACCCCCAGGTCCTTCTCTGCCTGGCTGCTCTCAGCCACTCTGGCCCCAACCTGCAGTGCTGCTTGGGCTTCTCGTGGTCAAAGTGTAGAACCCTGCCCTTGGCCTTGTTCAGTCTCATCCCATTGGCCTCTGCCCACCCATCCAGCCTGGCCAGGTCCCTCTGCAGGGCTCTCCTACCTTCCAACAGCTCCACACCTGCTCCTGGCTTGGTGTCACCTGCAACCTCACTGATGCTGGACTCAATCCCCTGCTCCAGATCATCAGTAAAGATCTTGCACAGGACTGTGCCCAGCACTGATCCCTGGGGCACACCACTTGTGCCAGCTGCCAACTGGATGTGGCACCATTCACCACCACTCTCTGGGCCAGGCCCTCCAGCCAGTTCTTGACCCATATCAGAGTGACTCTGTCCAAACCAAGAGCTGCCAGCTCTGCCAACTGATGCACAAGTGTTGAGAACACTCTGCCCTAGACCCCCCTCCAGACCTCTCCCTCCATCCCTGGGTTACATCAGTGTACACCACAAGCTGACAGTGTGGCTTTCTGCCCTCTCTGCAGGTGCTGCCATCGCTGGAGTTTACAGAGCCGCTGGGAAAAAAATGATTCCCTTTGAAGCCCTCATTTTGGGAGTGGGGCAGACATTCTGCGTGGTGGTGGTCTCGTTCCTGCGGATCTTAGCCACCCTCTAGAACTTCCTTGGACGCTGGAGATCCCAAAGCAAAGGATGACCAAAGGATCTGCTGCCTGCTTCTTCTGAAACCCTGAGGGAGCACAACTTGAGGCATCTCTCAGCGTTGTGCTTCTCCGCTGGTCAAAGGCTACCTGAGGATCTGCTCCTGCCTCCAGTGTGGCTGGAAATGAAGCTAAAACCTGTGAATTTTGTTACTTTTTGGGGGGGGTAACACGAAGTGCCAAGTCAAACTTCATTTCTCTGGAGGAGCAGGCACACATCCCTTGGACCAGCGATGAGCTGCAGCAAGGGGACATGAACTAAGAGGTGACAGCAGCTGTCTTGGGGTCCTGCTACTAAGTGATGTGCTGTCTTCAGAGCTCACTTCGTGCTTTGACCTCTGGCTGCTTTCTTTGCAGTGAACCTGAAGGTCTTTTAATGTGATTTATTGGGTTTTTTTTTAATCAGAGTATTCATTTTCTTTCTTTTTTGACCCAATCTTCCTAATCCCAAGTCTCATTCAGAGCCAAGTTGGGAGCAACAAAAGGAAAAGTCATTTTAGACAGGTGAAAGTGCAGGTTTGCAGCTGAGAGCTGTGCCTGTGGATGCTGTGGCAGAGGGAATAAGCACTGGCAAAAAAAAAAAAAAGACATTGCTGTTTTGCTGAATTTTATTATGGTGAAGCTCTTCTGGCCCTGCCCTGGAGGTGAAGCACAGCCCAACAGGTACTTCACCCTGCTGCTCACACTGGAAAGCCCTGGGCACACCTGTGAGCCTGTGCTGTTGCATCTCAGGCACAAAGGGGGCTCATAGCTTATAAATTCTCTGCTTCCCTTTGACTTGCTGATCAATTTGAGGTGAGGGTGGAGGGCTTGGGGGGGTCTTCACTGTGCTCTGAATGTCGCTGCCTGGCACTCTGCTACTGCTGCAATGGGGAGAAGCTCATGGCTGGCACTGGGCTTGCAGCTTCCTGAGCACGGAGGTGGGGAGTGTGCCATGGTTTTGGTGTCCAGCCTGCAGCATGCCAGTGCATGAGATGCTGTGAGCAGCCCAGGAGGAGCCTGGGTCATTGCTGTGCCCGATCAGGGACTGGCAGTGTGAGCACAACCCCGGAGCAGCCTTTGCCAGCATCCTCTCATGAATTATTTTAATTTGCTTGGTTTTAAGTGACTTTTAACTAATCCTTAGATCTGCCCTTTGCCCAGAGGTGTGCCACAAAGCCAGGGCCCTTTGGTAGCCAGCTGGGTGCTTCCTGGGGACTTCTTTTGGGTCTCTTGGGGAAGCTGAGGTGAGCTTGGAGACTGAGGCAGGATGGCACAGCCAGCCCCGTGGCTTTGCTGTGGTCTCTGTGTGTGACCCACCCATGTTCCTGTGGGCTGTGAGGGCAAGTTCTGTGTCTCTCCAGCCTTGCAGGACATGTCCCATCCATGGTTGAAGCTCTTTTGGTTTCCACCTTTTGTACCTGCAGCATTCCCTAAGGCCAGTGATTTTCCATGAACTCCATGTCCTGGGTGCTGTAACAACCCTCTGCAGGGCTCTGTGTTTATCACAACAAAGAATTTCTCTCTGCATTAACTTCTCTGGAGTGACCTGGTGGTGTAGAGGTGTTTCTCAGGTGTTTCTTAGTGAGATGACTGCAGATTTGAACCCATCTTAACACAGGGACTAAAGCTGTGCATTTTAGGAGAGGTTTTCATGTGAATTCTTCTCCTTAGGTGGGTGAGGTCCAAGCAGTGTGACATGCTCTGAGCTTGGGATCTTTGGAGTGCCCTGTGTGCCGTGCTGCTTGTAGAGAGCTGTTTTTCCTCCCCCAGCATTCCCTTGGGGGAAGGCTGGGTGCTCTCCTAACCCCTGTGCTACCTCCCCCAGGGAAAAAAAGCAGGAATAGTGCTCTCTTGCTGTTGTCTTGCCCCCTTCCCATCTCAAATAGCTCCTTGCAGAGTGTGTGGCTGGAGTCCCTGGTTTAATCTGTGGGAAGTATCCTGGCTGAATTCAAAGTCCCTTGGGATTTAGGGCAAATCTGGCCTTAGCTTTCAGGTGATGCTAAAAAGCAGTGTCCTGGGCTCCCACTGTGCTCCTCTGTTCCCCCATCTTAGTGCCTGGCAGCCCACATTAGCAAGGACTAAGCTGGTTACAACTGGGAAAACATTTTCTCAGTGTGCCAGCTGTTGTGGCACAAAGGTGAGCCTTCTGCAGTCACAGGGCTGAGAGGGGCAGGGGACAAACCCAGGCTATTAAGAGCTCAGGCCAAGTGGATGAAAATGGCTTGCTAGGAAGAACAAAACCTGGTTTCTATCTTGTGATTCCCCCCAGAGTCTGTTTTAAGGTGTGGGGGGGAAACTGCTTCACTGGAGAGTTGGCAGCTTGAGCAATGCTGGAAGGTGGGTGGAGAGGGTGGTGCCTCTCTGTGCTCAGGAGTCAGGGCATTTTCAGGGGCTTCTGGCATATAAGGTGGATGAGCTGCTGCTGGCTTGCCTTGACAGGTATTAGAGCTGGGGGCTAGTTCTTGTTGTCACCTCACTACTTGCAGAGGATCCTGCCTGACCTCCTTCCAGTAAAACCAGATCCATGTGGGAAGGAGGAGTGGGCTGGAGTTGATGCAGCAGCTTGGTCACTGCTGGCAGCTTTCTTCTGTCAGTTTGGGCTTCCCTTTGTGTTCTTTATCCTGAGTGAGGTTCCTTGGTTTGCTCTTCCTGTCAGTTTGGTCTTCCCTTTGTGTTCCATATCCTGAGTGAGGTTGCTTGGTTTGTTCCTCCTGTCAGTTTGGTCTTCCCTTTGTGTTCCTTATCCTGAGAGAGGTTCCCTGGTTTGTTCCTCCTGTCAGTTTGGTCTTCCCTTTGTGTTCCTTATCCTGAGTGAGGTTCCTTGGTTTGCTCCTCCTGTCAGTTTGGTCTTCCCTTTGTGTTCCTTATCCTGAGTGAGGTTCCCTGGTTTGTTCCTTCTGTCAGTTTGGTCTTCCCTTTGTGTTCCTTATCCTGAGAGAGGTTCCCTGGTTTGTTCCTTCTGTCAGTTTGGTCTTCCCTTTGTGTTCCTTATCCTGAGTGAGGTTGCTTGGTTTGCTCCTCCTGTCAGTTTGGTCTTCCCTTTGTGTTCCTTATCATGAGAGAGGTTCCCTGGTTTGTTCCTCCTGTCAGTTTGGTCCTCCCTTTGTGTTCCTTATCCCAAACAAGGCGAGCAGAGGAATCCCATCACTTTTCAGCTGATGTTGGTAGATTTGGCTCAGACAAACTTACCAGAAGCTGCTGGAAGCTTGTAAGAACATCAATGCTGAGATGTCCTGGGCTGGGCAGAGCTGTGAACCCCTGCCCAGGAGGCCCAGCCAGGACTTTTGATCAACACACTGCAGAGAAGCCACCTGCCCTGGAGACACATCTCTGCTGGAACTGAGAGTTGTGGCCCTGCTTTCCACTTGTGCACATTCCCCTGTGCTGGGCAGATTTAGCCCCCCCCGCCCTTGCTTCCCCTCCTGCTGACCTGAACAAATCTTTGTATGAGAGAAAAACTGGAGATTTTATTTTTCTACTGACACTTCTAATCCTGGTGGTGAGATCAATAAAGGCTCTTAACAAGCATGCTGAGCTGAGGTGTGTTTCTCCAGTCTGTGCCAGGAAATGTCCTGGGTTTGGTGGTTTGTTTTGCTTCCCCTTGGGAGCTGGACTTGCTCCTGCAAGCAGAGGATGGCACCTTGCTGCTGCTCGGCCTGTTTGGAGGAGTCCCTGTCCCCAAGATTCAGTGCTGACCCACACCTATCACCCCAGGGCAGCCCTCACCCTGGGAGAGTGACTTTGCCAGGGCTGTGGGTCAGTCCCTGAGCTCTGTGTGGGGGTCCTGCTTGCTGCTCTCAGGAGAGGACCCCAAACTTGACCTGCACAGCTCTAGCTAAACCCAGGGCTGGAGCAACACCTTCACAGCGAGTCCTACGTTATTGTATCTCTATATACACCCTACAAAGACCAAGATCTGCCAAACAAGTCTTTGTAGGAGGGTGGCAGCTCCCACGGTGGCATTTCCCAAGAGCTAGTGCCCAGGTGCATGTGGACACTGCTCCCCCAGAGCCCCGAGCTCAAGACTGGCCTGACAGGTGCACATCCCGAGGCAGCAGGCAGGTTTATTGGCAGTAAAAGGTCAGCACGTTCTCCTGGTTCCCTCGGGTGAGGATGACAGGGGGTCTCAGGTCCTGGGAGAGGGTCTCCAGCCAGGCCATGTAGAGGGAGCTGGGGCAGTGCCCCTTCCTGCCGATGGGCAGCGTGCTGCGGGCAGCGAGGGACAGGTCAGGCCTCCACCCCGCCGCTGCTGCCCCCCAGCGGCTGTCCCGCACCACCTCCTCCCCGCGCAGACACCCCAGACCGGCCCCCCAGGGGCGATTCCCTGCAGGGAGAAGGGAACATCCCAGAAGGACGCTGTGCATGAGGCACGAACCGGGCACGGAGGCAGTGTGGGCACCTACATGGCTATGAGCGCCGCGTCCCGCGAGTAGTCCAGCAGGATCTCGTTCAGCCTCACTTGCCGGAGCGACTGCGGGCACAGGGCGGGGGGGCAGTGCCAAACCAGCGTTGCCAAAAGGACGGGATTTGGGCTCAAAAGCAGGAGAGCCTTGGCAGGAGCTCCCCCCCCCCCTCCCGAGCCTGGCACCGGTGCTACCTTGGCTCTGTTTTTATCCAGCTCCTCGTCAGAAATCTTCCAGGGGCAGCCCTGCCTCAGCTCGTTGACTGCGGCCTCGTCCTTGAAGCCATCGTTCAGCCGGAAGGGAGCGATCAGCTCCTCAAACCTCCTGATGCTGCAAGGCAAACAGAACGGTGCCAGGGCAGGGGGTCCAGGGCGGGTTTGGGGGTGCAGGGGGTGAGGAGGAGGAGGAGAAGCAGAAGCAGGAGGTTACTGCTCTGGCCGGGGTTTCTGGTTGATGTCAGGGAGGATGTGGACCTCGTGGAAGCCGAGGCGGAACTTGCTCAGCAGAGAGACGATCCTGCCGGAGGAGGGGGAAAGGACAAATCTGCCATCGAGGAGCAGGACGTGGTGGCTCTGGCAGGGACCTGCCCTGGCCAAGGCCCTTGCCACCGTCCTTGCCTTGCACTCCAGGTTTTTCCCCACTCCACAAGCACGTGGAGGGGCGAGTGGGGTGCCCACAGATCTCGTTATGGCAAAGCCTGGGGGACCCCGGGGCGAGGAAGAGCTCCTGCCACCCAGCCGTGGGGACAGCAGCAGTGCCCAAGCAGGGCTGGCAGCACTTACGCCCTCCTCTCCTCGTCCATCCTGTGGATCTGTCCTCCGACAAACACTCGGATTTTGCACTTCCCCCACCGCTTCTTGCGCCCCAGCAGGTAAGGGATGAGCAGCGTGAGACCTGTCCCCAAAACACCCCTTGGGAGGCATGGCAGTGGCAACACCACCAGCGTTTCCCCGACCCTGGGTGCCAAGGATGTCCTGGCAGCCGAGGAGCACCAGGATGGAGGTGCTGAGCTGCCTCCAACTGGGCAGATGGATGGCAGAAGCCGCAGCAGCAGGGGATAGTTACCTCCATCATCAAAGAGCCAGTAAATGTCGATGGTCTTCTTGCCCTGCTCACTCTGGAAGATGGTGCTGGCCTGCTGCTCACCTGCCAAACTGGTGGGGTCTGCTGCCAGGGCAAGAGCACCAGTGAGGGGCACCACTGCCCATTGATTAAAACCTCACAGTGCCAGCCCTGCTCCCCATCTCTGCCCGAAACCCACCCCACTATTTGCAGACCCAGCTCCCCAGAATTAACCCTGGCAGCCAGGGACGTTCTGAACGGCCCTAAGCCAGCACCAACCTGTGCCCGGGGCTGCTCTGCTGCCGGTGCCGTTCTCGGGGTGCTCTGCTGCCTCGAACGTGGGGTTAACTGGGGAGGGGGGAGAAGAGCACAGGCAGCAGGGCAGCACCCTGCCGTCCCCATCCCCTTCACTTCCGACCCCAGGACTGCGACCTTCGCTGGCGCCTCAGTGCCAGCTGGGCATGCCGGGCTGCCCAAAGCCACTCACAGTGGGCCTGCACCAGGTGGGAGGCGTTCAGCCCTTCCTTCATCCTCATCAGGCACACGCCGTACTTGAAATCAAAGGCGTCGCTGGAAGGAGGGAGGAGAAGGCAGTTAATGGCAGCAGCTTCTCTCAGGTGGCACTGCCAGCCTGGACATCAATGCTGCACGCAGGGCCACAGCATCCCCACACCCAACCAGGAGGCCACTATCCAGTGCCAGCATCCCCGGAGGGCAGAGGGGCTGGCACGGCCGTACTGCAGGATGCCCACGTAGTCCTCCAGGCTCTGGGGGGCCACCGTCCGCCAGTTCCTCTTGTAGCCCAGCACCAAGATGTTGGGTTTCATCTTCCCCAGCCCAGCAGCCTATGGAAAGATGTCCCCATGAGACCTCCTCTGCAGGGGCAGACAGGCAGGTGGTGGCAGTCTGCAGGGCAGCTATGCAAAGGAGGGCACCTGGAGGCTGGGGAACGGGTTCAGAGCTCCCCAGGCTGGAAGGGAAGGGACCCAGGATGGAAGGGAAGGGACCCTGATGGTCAACAGCCAGGGATGGCTCTACCTGGAGCAGCATTTGGACACCACTTCTCAGGTCCTCAGCCACCACATCCGTGTAGAAAGCTTTGATCTTCCTCTTCATAAGCCACTTGGTGTGGCCATCAGCCATCAGCCAGGACTCCGGCACCTTCTGCTTCCGCGGCCCCTGGAGGGAGCAGGGGCTCAGGCAGCCCCTTCCAGCTGGTGACCTTGCCACCAAGGACCTCCAGCTCCTCTCGTCCCAAACCATTGGCAAGACCTGGCTGTAAGCACTGTGCATGCGTGGGAGGCTGCAATCACAGCAAGAAACCCAGCAAAGCCTGGGGTGCCACCAGCCAGTGCCCGCAGTGCCAGCGCCCCCACGGCTGCGGCTCAGATGGTGCTCGCTGCACAGCATCTCTTTGAGGCTGCTCTTGAGGCTTCAGGACCACCCCTGTCCCATTGGCAAGGGGAAGCCATTTGCCCACAGGGACATCCCAGTGTTTCACTGATACTGCTGGAGAGGCTTCCAGATGAAATATTTCATCATCCAGTGGCACAGGGATGGGCACATTACAATCTCCACCCCATCAGCCCCCCAGCACCTGGCTGGAGTTGGCAGATTTTGGGTGGCCAGTCCATGGCCAAGTGGAGGCCAGTGACAAGTGGAGTCCCTCAGGGATCAGTCCTGGCACCAGTCTGGTTCAGTGTATTTGTGGGTGCCATGGACAGAGGCACTGAGTGCAGCCTCAGCAGGTTTGCTGCCCACACCAAGCTGTGTGCTGCAGCAGACAGGCTGCAGGGCAGGGATGGCAGCCAGAGGCACCTGGGCAGGCTGCAGAGGTGGGCACAGGCCAAGCTCAGGAGCTTCAACAAGACCAAGGGCAAGATCCTGCAGCTCGGTGGAGGCAATGCCAAGCACCAATCCAGGCTGGGCAGTGCCAGGCTGGAGAGCAGCCCTGAGGAGAGGGACTTGGGGGTGCTGGTGGAGGAGAAGCTCAGCAGGAGCCAGCAGTGTGCACTTGCAGCCCAGAAAGCCAAGCAGAGCCTGGGCTGCAGCAGCAGAAGTGTGGCCAGCAGGGCCAGGGAGGTGATTCTCCCCCTCTGCTCTGCTCTGCTGAGACCCCACCTGGAGTACTGCATCCAGTTCTGGAGCCCCTGGGACAAGAGGGCTGTGGAGATGCTGGAGAGTGTCCAGAGCAGGGCCAGGAGGATGCTGAGAGGGCTGCAGCAGCTCTGCTGTGAGCACAGACTGAAAGAGTTGGGGCTGTGCAGGCTGGAGCAGAGGAGGCTCCCAGGTGACCTTCTTGTGGCCTTCCAGGATCTGAAGGGGGCTACAAAAAAGCTGGGGAGGGACTTTTGAGGCTGTCAGGGAGTGCCAGGACTGGGGGGAATGGAACAAAGCTGGAGGTGGGGAGAGTGAGGCTGGAGGTGAGGAGGAAGTTGTTGAGCAGGAGAGTGGTGAGAGGCTGGACTGGGTTGCCCAGGGAGGTGGTTGAGGCCCCATGGCTGGAGGTGTTTCAGGCCAGGCTGGCTGAGGCTGTGTGCAGCCTGCTCTAGGGTAGGGTGTCCCTGGGCATGGCAGGGGGGTTGGAACTGCCTGCTCCTTGTGCTCCCTTCC
Organism: Tricholaema leucomelas; assembly: GCA_013400475.1. Lineage (NCBI taxonomy): Eukaryota > Metazoa > Chordata > Aves > Piciformes > Lybiidae > Tricholaema lacrymosa > Tricholaema leucomelas. The sequence continues at coordinate 67,870 of WAAF01007960.1, forward strand.
AACCCTGACTGATGCTATGATGCTAGGACTCACGATCAGCACGTTGCCACAGAGCATCAGGCTGAGGTTCTTGGTGAAGGTCCCCACGAAGTCCACCAGGGCCGGGCGGAGGTTGGGGGGACCAGTCAGCACCAGGCACTGCGGTCTGCGGGCAGGGGGAGAAAGGGGGGTTGGAGGCACTGAGCTGGGTCCCTTCACAGAACCACAGAATGCTAAGGGCTGGAAGGGACCTCAAAAGTTCATCCAGTCCAACCCCCACTGCCAGAGCAGGGTCACACAGAAATGCATCCAGGCAAGTCTGGAACATCTCCAGACAGGGAGAGTCCACAGCCACTCCTGGGCAGCCTGTCCCAGGGTTCTGTCACCCTCACAGGGGAAAAAGTCCTCCTCATGTTTCCATGCAACTTCCTATGCCTCAGCTCCCACCCACTGCCCCTTGTGCTGGCACTGGGCATCACCCAGCAGAGCCTGGCTCCAGCCTCTGGGCACTCAGCCTGCACAGCTTTAGCAGCATGAATGAGGTCACCTCTCTGTCTCCTCCTCTCCAAGCTAAAGACCCTCAGCTCCCTCAGGCTCCCCTCATAACAGAGCTGTTCCATTCCCTTCAGCACCTTTGTGGCTCTGTGCTGTCCTCTCTCAAGCAGTTCTCTGTCCCTCTTGAACTGGGGAGCCCAGAACTGGACACAGTACTGCAGATGCAGCCTCAGCAGGGCAGAGTAGAGGGGCAGGAGAACCTCTCTCGACCTACTAGCCACACCCTCCATGCCCAGCACCGAACTGAGCCACCCTTGCCTGTAGTTCTTGATGTGCTCATCCACTTCACTCAGCCCCACTGAGTAGTTGAGGGCCATGTTGTACGAGCTGGCTTGCATGGAGGAGCCCCAGTTGACATCTGCATCGAGAAGATGGATTAGCAACAGGGGCCAGATGCCCCCGGAGAACCCCCAGTGACAGGACACAGGATCACAGCATGTTAGGGGTTGGGAAGGACCTCCAGAGGTCATCATAGAATCAACCAGGTTGGAAGAGACCCCCAAGCTCATCCACTCCAACCTAGGACCCAGCCCTAGCCAATCAACCAGACCATGGCACTAAGTGCCCAACCCAGCACCCAGCCCTGGTTAAATCAACCAGACCATGGCACTAAGTGCCAACCTAGCACCCAGCCCTGTCCAATCAACCAGAGCATGGCACTAAGTGCCAACCTAGCACCCAGCCCTGGTTAAATCAACCAGACCATGACACTAAGTGGCAACCTAGCACCCAGCCCTGGTTAAATCAACCAGACCATGGCACTCAGTGCCAACCTAGCACCCAGCCCTGCCCAACCAACCAGACCATGGCACTCAGTGCCAACCTAGCACCCAGCCCTGCCCAACCAACCAGACCATGGCACTCAGTGCCCCAGCCAGCCTTGGCTTCAACACCTCCAGGCACGGCCACTCCACCACCTCCCTGGGCAGCCCATTCCAATGCCAATCACTCTCTCTGCCAACAACTTCCTGCTATCATCCAGCCTAGACCTGCCCCGGCACAAGTTGAGGCTGTGTCCGTCCCCTCCCCCGCGCTGCCGGAGCATCACCGCCGCACACCTGGCTTTTTGTAGAGGACGTATCCCAGGAGGAAGATGACGATGCCGAAGGCGATGAGGGCCGCCCACCAGGTCAGCAAGAACATGATGACCACCGAGACGGTGGCCCCGAAGAGCGCGGCCCACTTGCTGTAATACCGAAAGGAGGGTCGCCAGCCTGCACGCAAACACACAGAGCGGCCGCTGCCGCCACGGGGAGCCGGCACGGCGCGGGGGGCGGCGGGGCGGCGGCG
>WAAF01007960.1:69785-96548 GCA_013400475.1 Tricholaema leucomelas
CGGCACGGCACGGCACGGCACGGCGCGGCACGGCTACGGCACGGCACTGCACTGCGCGGCACGGCACGGCACGGGGGGCGGTGGCGCGGCACGGCACGGCACGGCCCACCTGGCGAGTTGGTGATGGAGGCGTGGAAGCAGCTGAAGTTGATGAGGGCGTAGGAGCAGAGGAAGAAGTTGGAGATGATGGGGGCGATGGCGTTGAGCTCGGCTGCGGGGAGGAGGGCGAGATGTGAGCGGTGGGGAGCGAGGCACCGGCAGGGTGCTGGGGCAAGCACCTACCGATGAGGATGAAGCCGACGGCGATGAGGTAGGTGAGCATGTAGCCACGGATGGGCTCGCTGTTCCTGCCGTAGCCCTTCCCGAAGAAGCCTATGAGAGGGTAGAGCTGGTCCCTGCAGAGACACTGCGGGGAGAGATGCGCTGGGGACAGCAGGCACCGCTGGGGACAAGGGGTGGCACTGCCGTAGGGATTGGCAGGGACCTCTGGAGATCATCGGGTCCGACCCCCCCGAGCAAGCCCCTCCTTTCGCCCAGCCCTTTCTGACTCCAGTCCCAAGCCCCTGAAATCTCAGAATGGTAGGGGTTAGCAGGGACCTCTGGAGATCATCGAGTCCAACCCCTCTGCCAAAGCAGGATCACCCAGGGCAGGTGGCACAGGGACACATCCCGATGGGTTTTGAAAGTCCCTAGGGAAGGAGACTCCACAGCCTATCTGGGCAGCCTGTTCCAGGGCTCCAGCACCTTCACACCAAACAAGTTTCTCCTCAAGCTAAGGTGGAGCTTCCTGGGTTCCAGCCATGGTGGCTTTGGCATCTGTTCAGCAAGGGCTGAGCTGGCCTCATGCCTTTGCCCATGGCAATATTCTTCTCACCACAGAGCTGATGATGGTTGCAGAGCCTCACTCTGCAGAGTGCTCCCCAGGGCTGCTGTTGGGCTCAGGGATGGGAGCTGGGGGACACGGACACACCACCCCCTCACCTGGAAGACTTTAGGTGCTGAGACAAGGCAGGCCAGTGCCGAGGAGAGGGTAGCACCGAAGATCCCTGCCGTGATGAGGGGGCCAAATCCAGACACCATGCTCATGCTCTGCCCAAAAAACAGGTGGCCAGGAACCTGTCACCCTCAGTGCATCAACCTCTGCCCCCAGCATAAGGGATCCCCAGCCCCTGGCGGCCCATCGGGGCTTTTCCGTCGCTGTGATCCAGGCAGTGAAGTCCAGCTGCACCCAAAACCCCAGGAAGAGATGCTCCCCAGTGCATCCCCTTCCCTCCCAGTTGCATCCCCATTCCCTCCCAGTGACGTCCCCGTCACCTGCGACAGCACAGGCGCCTCCCGGGATGCTGGGGGGATGTTGGGCTCCCAAAGAAGCTGCTCCCCAGCAGCACACGGGCGGGCGGCAGAGGGAGGGTGAGCGGCCCCGAGCAGCACCTGGTAGTAGTTGCTGAGCCCATAGCGGCAGGTCTGCCGCTGTGCGCAGGCGGTGAAGTTCCACCCGAGGGCGCAAGTGAGTCCCTCGCAGCCGGCCGAGCCCACGGCCACGCTGTCGTTCAGGCTGCCCGAAGCGTCCCGGACCACGCAGGCACCTGTGGGGCAGGGCACACGGTGCCTGTTTAGTGCCCTCACACCGCACCAGCAGGGACGGAGCCAGGCCGGCATCTTGCCGTTGTTTTTACAGCACCCTGTTGCCTGTGACAGTCCCCAAGGCCCTGCCGTGGAGCTGCTCCCCTGCAGGATGGCCACGAGTGATGCCAGCAGCTGCTTTGCCCTCTCTATGGGAGCAGGAATGAATCATAGATTCCAGAACTGCTTCGGTTGGAAGAGCCCTCTGAGATCATCGAGACCAATCATCAACCCACCATGGCCATTAAAGCATGTCCCAGAGAGCCATGGCCACACCTTTCTTGAACACCTCCAGGCATGGGCACTCCACCACCTCCCCGGGCAGCCTCTGCCAGTCCCTGACTACTCTTGCAGCAAAGAAAATTTTCCTCACCTCCAATCTAACCCTAACCCTCCCCTGCCACAATTTCAGGCCAGTTCCTCTCTTTGTATCACTTGATACTGGGGAGAAGACATCAACCCCACCTCACTGCAACCTCCTTTCAGGGTGCTGTAGAGAGCAATGATGTCTCCCCTCAGTCTTTTCTTCTCCAGACAAAAACACCCCCAATTCCCTTAGCTTCTCCTCACCAGACCTGTTCTTCAGACCCTCCAGCAGCTTGGTTGCCCTTCTCTGGACCTGCTCCAGCCTCTCAATGTCCTTCTCTGAGTGAAGGGCCCAAAACTGAACCCAGTATTTGAGATGTGGCCTCACCAGTGTTCAGTACAGGGGCACAATCACTTCCCTACTCCTGCTGGCCAGGAGGTCTGTCACACGTGGCACTCACTCCAAGGTATCAGTGGTGATGTCCACAGCTTGCTCCCAGCTGCTGCCACCACCTGCACCCTCCCAGATCACCATTTGAGGTGGCCCACCCTGCTCACCCGAGGATGTGCTGCTTACCAATGGTAGCTGAAAGCACCAGGTAAGACACAGTGGTCCAGAAGATGGCCATCAGGGTGCCCTTGGGGATGGCCACAGCAGGATCCTGCCCAAGGAAGCCACAGAGAGACAGGAGACAGCCTAAAGTGGCACTTGAGCTGTGGCTGCTACACAAGAAGTGCTTTTAACTCACTGTGCCACAAAGCTGCAGAGCAGCTCCTGCCTGAACCTTACTACCCAAAGGAGAAATCAAATAGGGTCTGAAAGCTGGAGCAAAACCAGAGCCCTGAGAGGGGCCAGCTCAGGCAGCAGGGGTCCAAACCCACCTTCAGGTCACCCGAAATGTTGGCACCAGCCAGGATGCCTGTTGCTGACGGGAAGAAGATGGAAAATAAGCTGAAGAAGGAGCCATCAGGTCCACGCCAGTTGGGCACAAAGTTCTGGGCAAAGATGTCAGCTGGGGAGGAAGCAGAGGAGAAGCATTTGGGGCCTCCCAACTGCCTTTCTCCTGGCTGAAGCACCTCAGTGCTGGAGGGAGGCACAGCACTGGTGGTGGGTAGCACACAGAAGGTGATGCCACGCTGTTAGTGATGGATCTCAGCGAGGAGCACCCTCCCACAGCAAACATCTTCCCCAACAGCAGCAAAGAGTTGGGCTCCAGTGATGCATTTAGACCTGTTGAGCATCACCCCAACCCGTGGTGGACCCACCTCGGTAGCTGAAGAAGCCCTTTGCTTGCTTCTCGGTGGTGGCTGGGATCACTGTCCCCACCAGGTAGTTGATAAAGGAAACCAAGATGACCAGGAAAAACAGGATCTGTGCCTGACAGACCAGAAAGAGCTGGCTGAGGGCTTGGGTTTGGGTGCTGAGGTGGTGAAGAACACATTGGGGTAAACCGTCACCTGTTTCGAGTGAGCTACAGGCTCTGCTCTTTGGATGCACGATGGGCAGGAGGAACAGCTCTTATCAGCCCAAGGGGAGTGAGTGAGCAGAAGAACAGAGCCTTACCTTGGCCTCCCACTCCATGCCAGCCAGGGAAATGCCCAGCAGCACTGTCACAGTGACCACCCCAATGATGCGGATGTCGTTGGTGGGGTCCACGATGAGGGAGTTGTGCTCCTGGGGAGGAGGAACCATCCACAGGTGGAAACAACTCTCTGCCTTACCAAACTACCAGGGACTGGAGGGCTACGAGGATGATGAGGGGACTGCAGCACTGCCTGATGAGGAGAGGCTGAGGGACCTGGGGCTGCTTAGTCTGGAGAAGACTGAGAGGGGATTTAATACATGTTTATAACTATCTGGGGGTCAGGAGGGGGGGACAGGCTCTGCTCACTGCTCCCTGGGATAGGACAAGGAGCAATGGATGGAAGATGCAGCACAGGAGGTTCCAGCTCAGCACAAGGGGGAACTTCTTTACTGTAAGGGTCCCAGAGCCCTGGCACAGGCTGCCCAGAGAGGTTGTGGAGTCTCCTTCTCTGGAGCCTTTCAAGACTTATCTGGATGTGTTCCTGTGTGACCTGAGCTAGATTGTGTGGTCCTGCTCTGGCAGGGGTTTAGACTCAATGATCTCTTTGTGTCCCTTCCAACCCCTGACATCCTGTGGGCCTGTGACTGCCGTGAGTTTTAGCAGCTGCTGGTTGATGATGAGTAGCCCAGCACCAACAGAAGCGTCCATAGCTTGTGTGGGGTAAAGGTGGGGCTGGAGGAGATGGAGGGGAGAGGATCCAGGGGACACAGAGAGCTGATTCCTTACCTGCAGCAGGTCCCGGACGGTTTCAGCGAAGCCAACTGTGTGCATGGCCACGGCCACCGCGTTGGCAAAGGCAAAGATCAGCCCGATGGAGCCGCCCAGCTCTGGCCCCAGGCTCCGTGAGATCAGGAAGTAGGTGCCTCCTGAGGTGGTGGGACACCCTTGAGGTGTTATTAGATGCCACCCCACCAACCTTTTTGGGTCTCCCTGCACCTTGCAGCCCATGCCAGGTGTTTGTGTCCATGGGGCAGCCCCAGGGGGGAGAATCATAGAATCAGTCAGGGTTGGCAGGGACCACCAGGATCATCTATTTCCAACCCCCGTGCCACAGGCAGGGACACCTCACACTAGATCAGGCTGTCTAGAGCCTCATCCAGCCTGGCCTTAAACACCACTAGGGATGAGGCTTCCACCACCTCCCTGGGCAACCCATTCCAAGGACTCACCACCCTCATGCTGAAGAACTTCTTCCTAACATCCAGTCTGAACCTACCCATTTCTAGCTTTGTTCCATTCCCCCCAGGCCTTTCGCTACCTGACAGCCTAAAAAGTCCTTCCCCAAAGAAGAGCCTCCAGGGTGGCTGGAGGGGACACACTACCTGACTTGACTTTGCCATTAGTGGATATGGCAGAGATGGACAAGCCGGTGATGGTGGTCACCGTCACAGACATCAGGATGATGAGCCACGTCAGGGCTGTGGGGAGAGGGCACAGCTTCATTCCTGCATCCTCCCCCAGCCCCACGGACCCCGCTGCCTTCCCTAGGAGACCCACAAGGCCCCTGGGCATTGCCCCACGCCGAGTGCTGCTGGGCACTTCCACCACCGCCGCCGCCCGGGGGTTCTGGGCCACCCAGTGGCACCACTCCGCCCGCGGTGCGCTGCGGCACCCACCGATTCCTGCCTGGGCGGTGATCCAGGGCAAGCGCAGGTACAGGATGACTCCCCAGATGTTCAGCATGCAGCGAATCTGGGCGGGGGGGGACAGAAAGGAGCCTCAGAATGTTGGTTCTCCTTCGCCTCTGGGTGAAAACCGACCCACTGAGGAGGGTGGGGAAACATCTGGGGCACAGATGCTCGTGAAAAATGCACGTAGCGGGAAAAACGGGGTGGTGAGGGATAGAGGCACCACGGCCCTGCCTGGGGTGGGGATGGGAGGGCAGGAGGCTGCTCCCCCCGGGGCGAGTCCCGCTCACCATCACACCCTTCACCCAGCCGAAGCGGACGGGCTCTGCTGCGGGGGCTCCGCCCGGCTCCTCCGCCGCCTCCTCGGGCCCGGCCTCCGGCAGTCCATTGCTCCGCTGCGGCTCCGACAGCGGCGTGTGGCAGCGGCCGGGGTCGGGCTGCGGGGACAAGGCGAGGTGAGGACAGGCAGGGCTGAAGGCAGCCAGCTGTTGCGCCCAGGCGGTGAGCTCTCGCCGACAGCGCAGCTGGAAACAGCTGGGTTTGTCCCTTCGACTTCTCCTGAGGCTGTCCACCCTGGCACCCGTTACAGCACCACGGACGCACCACAGGAAACAGTGGCACAGGCAGGGGATGCCAAACCTGCCCGGTGGCACGGCCGAAGCCTGCCTTACCTTGAGGATGGAGTGGAGGTCTGCCAGCGAGGGCCGGCCCTTGCCGGCGTCACCCACCCCGTTACTGTCGGCATAGTGCTCGTAGGCGGGCACCACGTCCACCGTGTTGTAGCCGAAGGTCCTGGTGCAGAGGGTGCTGCTGGACAGGTGGGTGCTGTCGCAGCCTGCCCCCTCGCTGGGCGCGTAGGGACCCCTGCTCCCCTCCTCCGCGCCCAGCAGGGTGCTGATGGTGAAGCGGCCGCTGCAGCGGGACAGGGCGGTGGGCAGCTCCGGGACGGGCAGCTCGGCCATGGCCCCTGGCCGGCTGGCTGCGGGGTGAGGGACGGGGCGCCGGAGAGGGGCTCTCGGGTTTTATACCCGCCGGAACCGGAGCGAGGCAAGCGGCAGCCGCCTGCCGCCGCGGCTAACGGGGAATCGGCTCCAACCGCCCCGAGCTGGCCAGGGGGGAAAAAAATAGCCGGGAGCGACGTCCAGGGCAGCGCGACCGGCACCGCCGCCGCCCCAACGCGATGGCGGCGCCGATAACGGCTTTGAGATTAAGGCCCAAGGACAGAGCAGCAGAGAAAGGCGGCGCGGAGCTCGCCTCCGGCCCTAACCCGGGAACATTCAGTTCCCAGCGGGACTTATTGTGGAAAAATGGGAGTAGGACTCCCACGCACCTTCGCCCTTCCCTGGGATCCTGCCCCGCAGCTGGCAGATCCCGTAAATCAGCTCGGCTGCCGCACTGAGCTGGGCTGGCCGTGGGGAAGCAAACGGTTCCTTATCTCCCAGTGAAACCAGGGCAGGGAGGGATGGGACTGGCCCAGGTTCTGAGAGCCACAGAATGGGTTGGAAGAGACCTCCGGGACCATCCAAGTCCAACCCTCCAAACAGCACTGAAGGGTCACCATTAAACCATGTCCCTAATGCCAGGTCCACACACTGCTTTGATGCCCCTCAGGGATGGTGACTCCAGCACTGTACTGGTCTCAAACATTCCAGTGTTTGAGAACCCTTCCAGTGTAGAAATATTTCCTAGCATCCAGCCTGAACCTCCCCTGGCGGAGCTTGGAACCATCTCCTCTGGCCCTGTCACTTGGCACCAAGGAGAATCAAGGAATCAGGCAGGTTGGAAAAGACCTCAGGGTCACTGAGTCCAGTCTATCACTAACCCTTCTAATTAACTAACCCATGGCACTAAGTGCCCCAGCCAGCCTTCTTTTAAACACCTCCAGGCACGGCCACTCCACCACCTCCCTGGGCAGCCCATTCCAGTGCCAATCACTCTCTCTGCCAACAACTTCCTCATCACAGCCACCACAGACCTGCCCTGGCACAGCTTCAGCCTCTGGCCCCTTCTGCTGCTGCTGGCTGCCTGGCAGCAGAGCCCAACCCCAGCTGGCTACAGCCTCCCTGCAGGCAGCTGCAGACAGCAATGAGCTCTGCCCTGAGCCTCCTCTGCTGCAGGCTGCACACCCCCAGCTCCCTCAGCCTCTCCTCACAGGGCTGTGCTCCAGGCCCCTCCACAGCTTTGTCGCCCTCTTCTGGACACCTTCCAGTACTTCAACTTCTCTCTGCAATTGAGGAGCCCAGAACTGGACACAGCACTCAAGGTGTGGCCTGAGCAGTGCTGAGCACAGGGGCAGAATAACCTCCTTTGTCCTGCTGGCCACACTCTTCCTGATCCAGGCCAGGATGCCATTTGCCTTCGTGGCCACCTGGCCACACTGCTGGCTCATGTTCAGCTGCCAAGCAGTCCCCCCCCGGTTCCCTCTCTGCCTGGCTGCTCTCCAGTCACTCTGTCCCCAGCCTGCAGCACTGCATAGAATTGTTGCAGCCAAAGTGTAGAACCCAGCACCTGGACTTGTTAAAACTCATGGCACTGGGCTGTGTCCATCTGTCCAGGTCCCTCTACAGAGCCCTCCTGCCCTCTAACAGCTCCATACATGCTCCCAACTTGGTGCCATCTGCAAACTCTCTGATGCTGGACTCAATCTCCTGGTCCAGATCATCAACAAAGATATTGCACAGGACTGTGCCCAGCACTGATCCCTGGGGCACACCACCAGTGCCAGCTGCCAGCCAGATGTGGTACCATTCACCACCACTCTCTGTGCCAGGCCATCCAGCCAGTTCTCCACCCAGCACGGAGTGCCCCTATCCAAGCCAAGGGCTGCCAGCTTGGGCAGGAGTTTACTATGGCAGACAGTGCCACAGGCCTTGCTGCAGTCCAGGTTGACTACATCCACAGCCTGCCCCACGTCCACCAGGCAGTTACCTGGTCATAAGAAGAGGTCAGGTTGGTCAAGCAGGCCCTGCCCCTCCTGAATCCCTGCTGCCTGGGTCTGATCCCCTGCCCATCCTGTAGGTGCTCTGGGGCTGCATGTGACATGCTCCACTATCTTGCCTGGCACTGAGGTCAGGCTGACAGGTCTGGAATTTCCTGGGTCCTCTTTCCAACCCCTCTTGTGGATGGGCACCACACTGGCCAGCTGCCCCCTCCTCACTCCAACCTCCCTCCAGGGTGCTAAAACTCCCTCTGGATGCTAAAGGGCTGGGAAGGGTGATGGAGAGGCCAGGGGACACTGAATGACTGCCCAGGGCTGGGAGCTGGCAGCTCTCCTGTGCCAGGCAGCAGAGACTGAACAACACACAGAATCCCAGCATGGTGGGGGCTGGAAGGGGTCTCTGGAGGCCATCCAGTTCAACCCCCCTGATAAAGCAGAGCACCCACAGCAGCTTGCCCAGGATCACAATGCCCAGCTGGGGTTGGAATCTCTCCAGAAAAGGAGACTCTACAACCAATCTGGGCAGCCTGCTCCAGGCCTCCAGTACCCCCACACCAAACCAGTTTCTCCTCCTGGTCAGATGGAACCTCTTGAATTCCAGTTTGTGCCCATTGCCCTTTATGCCATCCCTGGGCACCACAGACAAGAACTGGCCTCATCCTCTTGCCCTCAAAGGTCCTTCAGCTCTTGCTGAGCATTGTTCAGATCCCCCCCTGGGGCTGCTCAGCCTTCCCTCCTCAGAGAGATGCTCCAGGCCCCTCAGCCTTCCCTCCTCAGAAATATTCCAGACCCCTCAGCTTTCCCTCCTCAGCGATGCTCCAGACTCTTCAGCTTTCCCTCCTCAGAGATGCTCCAGACCCCTCACAGCCTTCCCTCCTCAGAGATNACCCACAGCAGCTTGCCCAGGATCACAATGCCCAGCTGGGGTTGGAATCTCTCCAGAAAAGGAGACTCTACAACCAATCTGGGCAGCCTGCTCCAGGCCTCCAGTACCCCCACACCAAACCAGTTTCTCCTCCTGGTCAGATGGAACCTCTTGAATTCCAGTTTGTGCCCATTGCCCTTTATGCCATCCCTGGGCACCACAGACAAGAACTGGCCTCATCCTCTTGCCCTCAAAGGTCCTTCAGCTCTTGCTGAGCATTGTTCAGATCCCCCCTGGGGCTGCTCAGCCTTCCCTCCTCAGAGAGATGCTCCAGGCCCCTCAGCCTTCCCTCCTCAGAAATATTCCAGACCCCTCAGCTTTCCCTCCTCAGAAATGCTCCAGACTCTTCAGCTTTTCCTCCTCAGAGATGCTCCAGACCTCTCACAGCCTTCCCTCCTCAGAGATGCTTCAGACCCCTCACAGCCTTCCCTCCTCAGAGATGCTCCAGACCCCTCACAGCCTTCCCTCCTCAGCGATGCTCCAGACCCCTCACAGCCTTCCCTCCTCAGAGATGCTTCAGACCCCTCAGCCTTCCCTCCTCAGCGATGCTCCAGACCCCTCAGCCTCCCCAGGGAGGCACTGAGCACGCAGCGTTCAGACCTGCCCCAGATCCCTCCCCTGCTACACAGAACCCCTTAAACCCCTCCCCACCCATCACAGGCTGAGGCTGCGCTGCGGCTCGGCCTCCACCCTGGAGCGGGTGAGGACAGGGGGAGGGACGGGGGTGTCTTTTATACCTCCGCGGCCCGGTGTCACATGCGGCCCCGGCAGCAGTCAGCGATAGCATCTCTGAAGACAGCAGCCATAAAGTTGGAGGGCAGCAGCGGAGCCCATTTGCGGCTCGGCCCCGCTGTGCTCCTGCAGGTCAATGGAAAATTCGGGCTGCCTGCCCCCGCCGCCTCTGGCTGCCCTCTGCACTCACACACAGCTCCTCGCCGCCCTGCGGAGGACTCGTTCCAGCCCCCTTGTTTTGGTCTGGGCACGGGCGGATGCCCTCCACCCCTGCATGAGCTCCCTGCCCCGGGGCTGGTGTGCACCCGCTCGCCCGGGGAGCTGAGGACAGGCAGCTCTGCCCACATCCGCAGGGACCAGCCCTGCTCACACCCCGGGCACCACGGCTCTGGCAGAAGGGTGAGATGAGGACAAGGGAGGAGAGGCTCAGCCCAGCACCAGCCTCCTCTCACAACAGACACAGCAGCAGACCGATGCTCAGCAGGAAAGGCTTTATTGCAGAGCCCCACAGAAGCACAGGACACAATCACAGAATGGTAGGGGCTGGAAGGGACCCCTGAAGATCAAGTCCAACCCTGCCCTCCCTGGTAACTCACCTTTCCCTGCAGGAGGTGCCCAGGTCCCTCTCACTGCTAGTTGACACAACCCTGCCCTCCCTGGTAACTCACCTTTCCCTGCAGGAGGTGCCCAGGTCCCTCTCACTGCTAGTTGACACAACCCTGCCCTCCCTGGTAACTCACCTTTCCCTGCAGGAGGTGCCCAGGTCCCTCTCAGCCTCCAGCTGACACAATCCTGGCCGTGCTACAGGACCATTCTGTGCCAGACACAGAACCCTGTGGTTGGAAAAGACCTTTAAAGATCATCAGTTCCAGCCACTCTCTAACTCTGCACCTCCCTGGTTCTAGCAGCTGGCAGTCTCAGCAGCCAGGAGACACAGGTTTGGGTGCCTTGGCACAGCCAGCCCTTGGCCTCCTGTCCAAAAGGGTGGCCAAACTTAGGCTACAGCATTGATGGTGGGAAAAAAAGAAGTCCTCAAATGTCCTTCTGTGCCACCACTCTTTGACACTGCAAAGCAGAGGTGAATTCTCTCCCACAACAGCTACTGAGAGGATCACACAATGGTAGGGCTTGGAAGGGACCTCTGGAGATCTCTGAGTGCAATCCCCCTTGCCAAGGCAGGTTCCCCTAGAGAAGCTCACACAGGAATTCACCCAAGTGGGTTTGCAATGTCTCCAGAGATGGAGACTCCACCACCTCTTGGGGCAGCCTGTTTCAGAGCTCCACCATCCTTAAAGAAGTTCATCTTTAGATGGAACTTGCTAAGTTCCAGCTTGTGCCTGTTACCCATTGTGCTGTTGCTGGGCACCACTGCAGAAAGCCTGGTGCCATCCTGCTGACCCCCACCCTTGAAGTAATCATAGAATCATAGAATCAACCAGGTTGGATGAGAACTCCAAGCTCAGGCAGTCCAACCTAGCACCCAGCCCTATCCAGTCAACCAGACCATGGCACTCAGTGCCAACCTAGCACCCAGCCCTATCCAGTCAACCAGACCATGGCACTCAGTGCCAACCTAGCTCCCAGCCCTATCCAGTCAACCAGACCATGGCACTCAGTGCCAACCTAGCACCCAGCCCTATCCAGTCAACCAGACCATGGCACTCAGTGCCAACCTAGCACCCAGCCCTATCCAGTCAACCAGACCATGGCACTCAGTGCCAACCTAGCTCCCAGCCCTATCCAGTCAACCAGACCATGGCACTCAGTGCCAACCTAGCACCCAGCCCTATCCAGTCAACCAGACCATGGCACTCAGTGCCAACCTAGCTCCCAGCCCTGTCCAGTCAACCAGACCATGGCACTCAGTGCCAACCTAGCACCCAGCCCTGGCCATTCAACCAGACCATGGCACTAAGTGCCCCAGCCAGGCTTTGCTTGAACACCCCCAGGGACGGTGACTCCACCACCTCCCTGGGCAGCCCATTCCAATGCCAATCACTCTCTCTGACAACAACTTCCTCCTAACATCCAGCCTATGCTTTCCCTGGCACAACTTGAGGCTGTGTCCCCTTGTTCTATTGCTGGCTGCCTGGCAGCAGAGCCCAACCCCAGCTGGCTACAGCCTCCCTGCAGGCAGCTGCAGACAGCAATGAGCTCTGCCCTGAGCCTCCTCTGCTGCAGGCTGCACACCCCCAGCTCCCTCAGCCTCTCCTCACAGGGCTGTGCTCCAGGCCCCTCCCCAGCTTTGTCGCCCTCTTCTGGACACCTTCCAGCACCTCAGCATCTCTCTGCAATTGAGGAGCCCAGAACTGGACACAGTACTCAAGGTGATGATCAGCATTGATGCCATCCCCCTCCTCAGGCTGCTCTTCTGCAGGCTAAACCATCCCAACCAGAACTGTTCTGCTTGGAAAACACCTCCAAGCCCTCCCCCACCCCAAGCCCAACCATCACCCTAAGACCACCACAGCCATTAACTTGGGTCCCCCAAACCATTAACTTGCCCAAACCAGCCCGAATCAGGACGGGGTGGAGGTGTGTCCAGGGTGGTCAGAGGTGCTCCAGGAGAGGCAGAGGATGGCACTGGGTGAAGAGCGAGGCGAGTGGTATGGTGCCACCCTGGTGTGGTGAAATAGCCGGATAGTAGGAAGCGCTTCTCGTCGGCCTGATTCACAACACCAGCTGCAGCACCAATACCGCGGCTGTCCGGCGCCGGCGGCTCCTCGGCACAGCTGGCACATGTCCCTCTGGCCCCTCTGCTTGGCTCTGAAGAGGTTGCTGAGCTGCTCCTGCAGGGCTTCCACACCGTTCCCCTCGGGGGCCTTCTGGCTGCTCGAGGCATGGAAAGGAACCGAAGGGATTCAGGCAGGGGGTGGCGCAGCGCTGGGCACAGCCTTTCAGGAAGGTAGCGGCACAGGATGGGAGGGCTTGGAAGGGACCTCTGGAGATCATCCAGTGCCTCAGCAGGGGCACCTGCAGCAGGCTGCACAGGGCAGAGTCCAGGCAGGCTATGGATGTCTCCAGAGATGGAGACTTCACCACCTGATCTTGGGTAGGGTGTCCCTGCCCATGGCAGGGGAGTTGGAACTAGATCACAGGCCCATAGGATGTTAGGGGTTGGAAGGGACCCAAGGAGATCACCCAGTCCAACCCCCCTGCCAGAGCAGGACAATCCTATCTAACACAGATCACAGAGGAACACATCCAGACAGGCCTGGAAAGGCTCCAGAGAAGGAGACTCCACAACCCCTCTGGGCAGCCTGTGCCAGTGCTCTGTGACTCTTAAGAGTAAAGAAGCTCCCCCTTGTGTTGAGGCAGAACCTCTTGTGCTGCAACGATGATCCTTGTGGTCCCTTCCAACCCTGATTCTATGCCCTCTCTGAGCAGCCTGCTCCAGGGCTTCACCCCCCTTAAATGAAAGAAGTTCCTCCTCACGTTTACATGGAACTTCTTACATTCATATTTGTCTCCATTACTCCTTGCCCTGTCACTGGGCACCACTGAAGGAAGCCTGATGCCACCCACCCTTAAGTACTGAACAGCACTGATGAGATATCAACACTGATGAGATATCAACACTGATGAGATATCAGCACTGAGGAAGTTCTTCACCGTAAGAGTGATGAGAGTCTGGAATGGGTTGCCCAAGGAGATGGTTGAGGCCCCATCCCTGGAGGTGTTTAAGGCCAGGCTGGATGAGGCTGTGGCCAGCCTGCTCTAGGGTAGGGTGTCCCTGGGGGGTTGGAACTGGCTGCTCCTTGTGGTCCCTTCCAACCCTGACTGATTCTATGATCCCCCTCAGGCTGTTCTTCGCCAAGCTAAGCAGCCCCAATTCTCTCAGCCTTTCCTCACAAGAGATGTTCCAGCCCCCTCAGCACCTTCACAGCCCTTTGTTGTCCCCTCTCCAGCACTTCCCTGTCCTGCTTGAGCTAACTGTCCTGTTTCCTTCCCGGTGGAAGAGGGAACCCAACATCCTGGGTGGCACAAGCCAGGCAAACAATGCCAGGGCTCAGAACTGCAAACCCACGGCGTGGAGCAGCCCTGGGCACTGCAGGGAAGGAAGCCTGGGAAGAGAGAAGAGATGGTTATCCGTGCAGCTGCCAGCACTGCCATCCACTGGGCACAAAGGAAACATCTCCCATCCTCTTCCAGACACCATCTCCACCCTGCCAGCTACAGACTCAGGCAGAAAGAGGACAACAGCACTGGTACAGGGACACAAAGAGTGACATTACCCTGAGTGCTGTCCCACTCTGGGGACATCAACATCCCTTCCTCCAGGCTGGGAGGAAAACCTCCTCCTGGAGGTTTGTGAGGTGGGGAGTCAGGTGCTGAGAAGTTACTGAGCACAGAAATTCATTCAATCCATCTTTTGCTTTTCTGACCACGATTGCTCTGCCTCCTGCAAGGAACAAGGTCCAAGGCCTGCCCAGGACAAGCAGAGCAGTGGTGGGAGACCGAGGGTGGGGGAGAGAGGAGTCACCTCTCACCTAGCAGAGCCCTGCAGCCTGAGGGTTTGGAAAACCACACAAGAAGTCAGGGTGGAGGTGCAGAACCTGCAGGCTGTGGGGAACTCAAGAAGAGGTGGAGGAGCAGGACCTTGGCTCACAGGCTGCAGGCTGGGCAAGCTGCTGGGGACAGTGCAGGCAGCACTGGGAAAACACAAGAGCTAATGTTATGGGGATAAAAAACTCCACCATAAACACCAAAGAAATGGAACTGAGAGGACAGGACCCACGGACAGCAGCTCCAGGACAGTGTACAGTAGGAGCCCTCAATGCTTGGGCAGGTTGTGTCCATGCTGGCAGATATCCTCCTGCTGTTTCTGAAGCCAGCTGGGGGTCTCCCACCGGCTGAGCTCTGTTTTTACCAGCAGCCTGTGGTCAATCCCTGGCACAGCTTTAACTGTTTTCTCCTCTCCTGGGCAGGTAACACAGGACAGAAGTTTCCACTGAACGTTTCTGTATTTCCTCTCTCTGACCTCCTCATCAGCTTAGACCTCATCCATCAAAGGAGATGTGAAGCTTTAAGAGCTAACACGCAGATACCGCAGCCCTTGGAGCTGCTTCACCACAGAGAGCTGACCTGCAGGCTCTGTCTCTCTCTGCTGCATCCACACCAGGGCAGAATCACCCAATGGCAGGGGTTGGAAGTGACCTCTGGAGTCCAACCTCCCCCTTTCCAAGGCAGTTTCACCAACAGAAGGTCACAGAGGAACACATCCAGGTGGGTTTGGAATGTCTCCAGAGCTGGAGACTCCACCACCTCTCTGGACAGCCTGTTCCAGGGCTCCTTTAAAGAAGTTTCTCCTCATGTTTAGAGAGAAGTTCTTTTGGTTTCCTTTGTGCCTGTCACCCCTTGCCCTGTCACTGGGCACCACTGCAAAATGCCTGGTGCCATCCTCTCGACCCCCACTCTCCAAGTATTGATCAGCACTGATGAGGTCCCCCTCAGGCTGCTCTTCTCCAGGCTAAAGAGCCCCAATCCTCTCAGCCTTTCCTCATCAGAGGCATTCTTCAGTCCCCTCAGCAGCTTTGAGGCAGCACATGACAGGCTCTCAAGGCAAACAGCTTTCCACAGGCTGCACAGGAGGCAGCCCCAGAACACATCTCATCTCCCTGGAGGAGCTTTGTTACCTAACAACAGCCCCAGAGTAGGAAGCAGCAGATGGGAGTCTCCTAAACTAGATCTGCAGCATTCACCTGCACTTCCTTCTTCTATAAAGCAGCAAAGCTCCCCTGGCTGAGAGAAGCTCTGTCAGTGCAGACCAAGAATGAACTCAGCTGAGTTGACCACACACAGCTCTGCTGCCAACTCTGCCTGGCCAGCTACAGTGTGCAGCAACTCCTTCAGATGTTGCTGCACACTCAAGACTTTCAGTGAAGCCTGTGCAAGGCTGTCCAAGTCCAGAGTGAAGCCCTTTGCAGATGAGGAACCTGGAGGTCACTCTTGCTATGCTCCCTGTAGCCAATGGATTGATTTTGGTGGCACCAGCATTGAGCAGGCTGCACCTAACACGAAGTATGAGCTTAGGGACACCCCAAAACACTCTTCCAGCAGACAAACCGTTTAGAAAACCAAGGTTAAGCTGCACATTAGCTAAGTCAGAGCAGGAAGGTACTAAGGGTTAATAAACTTCAGCCCAGAAGCAGCAGCTCCCCTGGCAGCAGTCTGAGAGAGCAGAACCAGGCTGTTCCCTTCAGCAGCAGCTGGGAAACCATGGGAATGCCTTGAGGTTGTTGTAGCCAAAGCGCAAAACCCTGCACTTGGCCTTGTTCAGTCTCATCCCATTGGCCTCTGCCCACCCATCCAGCCTGGCCAGGTCCCTCTGCAGGGCTCTCCTACTTTCCAACAGATCCACATCTGCTCCTAGCTTGGTGTCATCTGCAGACTTACTGCTGCTGGACTCAATGCCCTGCTCCAGATCATCAATAAAGATGTTGAACAGGACTGTGCCCAGCACTGCTCCCTGGGGCACACCACCAGTGCCAGCTGCCAACTGGATGTGGCACCATTCACCACCACTCTCTGGGCTTGGCCTTCCAGCCAGTTCTTGACCAGCACAGAGTGAATCTGTCTCAGCCATGAGCTGCCAGCTTGGCCAGGAGCTTGTTGTGGCAGACAGTGTCAAAGGCTTTGCTGCAGTCCAGGTAGACTCCATCCACAGCCTGCCCCACATGCACCAGGCAGGGAACCTGATCATAAAAGGAGCTCAGGTTGGTCAGGCAGGACCTGCCCTTCCTAAACCCATGCTGGCTGGGCCTGAGCCCTTGGCCATCCTGTAGGTGCTTCGTGATGGCACTCAAGACGCCCTGTCCCATGACCTTGCCTGGCACTGCTGTCAGACTGACAGGGCTGTAGCTTTCTGCCTCCTCCTTCCGGCCCTTCTTGTGGATGGGCTTCTTCAGCAAAGCACAAAGGTGTGGGTCAGCATCTACCTCAGAGCAGCAAACAGTCCTGCAGAGCAGAGCCAGGCTTGCCAAAGCCAGGCCTAGGCTGGCAGCTGGGATCTGCCTCCCTTGGGAACACAGGAAGAGGGATGGGCTGCAGGATTCAGCACTTGCACGGACCTGAGAAGAAATCAGAGGGCAGTCAGCAGGAAAGGACTTCATTGCAACCATCTGGGGGCACCTTCTGTGGCACCCAGCACCTCTCACAGCTGGGCTGAAACGGGGCTGGCTCTTACCTTTGCAGGGTTACTGTCAGGGCTGGGACCCCTGGGGTTTACCTGCTCCATCCCTCCATCACAGAAGGACCATTTTGGCTTTTCCAAGTGTGAAATAATTTGGTTTCTGCTTAGCTCAGAAGGGACCTGAGGCTGGAGTCACAACCACTGGGCTCAAAGGCAGTAAGCTGCATGTGGACGTCCATCTGCCCTTCTACCACTGCCTGTGATAGCCAAGAAGCACCAGAGAGCACCTGCCAGAGCTGTCCTCAAAGGGCAGAGAGGACAGCTGGCTGTGTTCCAAAGGTCCCCTGGTCCCCCCCCTTAAAGAAGTTCCTCTTCATCTTTAGAAGGAGCTTGCTAAGTTCCAGCTTGTGCCTGTTACCCTTTGTGTGTTGCTGGGCACCTCTGCAGAAAGCCTGGTGCCATCCTGCTGACCCCCACCCTTGAAGTATTGATTGGCAGTGATGAGATCCCCTCCTCAGGCTGCTCTTCTGCAGGCTAGAAAGCCCCAATTCTCTCAGCCTTTCCTCCTCAGAGAGAGGTTCCAGTCCCCTCAGCACCTCTGCACCCCTATTAACGTGCCAAAACTGGAATCAGCCCCTACCCATGCCCACCCATGGCCTCACAGCCCTGCAACACACAGCATGGGGGCAAACAGCAGTGGTGCAGCAGGGCATGGGCACAGGGAGAGCAGCCCCCAGTGCTTCACCCATCTGCTTTCAGGGGCAGCTACACCAGAGACAAGCTTACACTGCACCATGCTCCCTGGGCCTTCACACTGCTTCAACTGCACCTCCAAACCATTTAGAGCTGACCACTTCCAGTGCTCCTCACTTCAGTGGCACTCGGGTTCCTCACACAACCAACAGCAAGAGACACCCATGCCCAGCACATCCATCCTTGGGGCTTCTCTGGTTAGCTCCTGCTGAGCTCAATATGAGACCACCTGGACTGCAACTGGCTAAAAACTCACAGGTGGATCACAAAAATCCTTCCTACCAAAGTCTCAGAGAACCACAAAGGTTGGGAAAGACCTCCAGGAGCATCTATCATAGAATCAAAGGTTGGGAAAGACCTCCAGGAGCATCTATCATAGAATCAAAGGTTGGGAAAGACCTCCAAGAGCATCTATCATAGAATCAAAGGTTGGGAAAGACCTCCAGGAGCATCTATCATAGAATCAAAGGTTGGGAAAGACCTCCAGGAGCATCTATCATAGAATCATGAAGGTTGGGAAAGACCTCCAGGAGCATCTATCATAGAATCAAAGGTTGGGAAAGACCTCCAGGAGCATCTATCATAGAATCAAAGGTTGGGAAAGACCTCCAGGAGCATCTATCATAGAATCATAAAGGTTAGGAAAGACCTCCAGGAGCATCTATCAAAGAACCATAAAGATTGGGAAAAACCTCCCGAAGAATCTCTCATAGAACCACAAAGGTTGGGAAAGACCTCCAGGAGCATCTATCATAGAATCAAAGGTTGGGAAAGACCTCCAGGAGCATCTATCATAGAATCAAAGGTTGGGAAAGACCTCCAGGAGCATCTATCATAGAATCATGAAGGTTGGGAAGACCTCCAGGAGCATCCAGCTGTGAAGTCAGCACTGCCAAGCCCACCAGTGTGCACCATGTCCCTCAGCACCACAGCTGCATGCTTATTTTGGACACTTGCAGGGATGGTGGTTCCAGCACTTCCCTGAGTAGCCTGTTCCAGGGCTTTTGGTGAAGAGATGCTTCCTAATACCTGCCCTGGCACAGCTTGAGGCTGTTTCCTCTCACCCTGTCACTGGTTACTTGGCAGAAGTGACTGATTCCTATGATCAAGGGAGGTTCTTCGGCCCCTGTGCTCAGCACTGCTCAGGCCACACCTTGAGTGCTGTGTCCAGTTCTGGGCTCCTCAATTGCAGAGAGATGCTGAGGTGCTGGAAGGTGTCCACAGGAGGGCGACAAAGCTGGGGAGGGGCCTGGAGCACAGCCCTGTGAGGAGAGGCTGAGGGAGCTGGGGGTGTGCAGCCTGGATAAGAGGAGGCTCAGGGCGGAGCTCATTGCTGTCTGCAGCTGCCTGCAGGGAGGCTGTAGCCAGCTGGGGTTGGGCTCTGCTGCCAGGCAAGTGGCAAGAGAAGAAGGGAACACAGTCTAAAGCTGTGCCAGGGCAGGTCTGTGGTGGCTGTTAGGAGGAAGTTGTTGTCAGAGAGAGTGATTGGCACTGGAATGGGCTGCCCAGGGAGGTGGTGGAGTGGCCGTGCCTGGAGGTGTTGAAGCCAAGCCTGGCTGGGGCACTTAGTGCCATGGTCTGGTTGCTTGGCCAGGGCTGGGTGCTAGGTTGGCACTTAGTGCCATGGTCTGGTTGCTTGGCCAGGGCTGGGTGCTAGGTTGGCACTTAGTGCCAGGGTCTGGTTGATTGGCCAGGGCTGAGTGCTAGGCTGGACTGGATGAGCTTGGAGGTCTCTTCCAACTTGGTTGTTTCTATTCCATTCCATTCCCAGCTGTTCCTGCACAAGCTGCAGTGGAGCTCTGGGGTTTGCAGAGCTGTGACCATCTTGAGACCCAAGAGCACAAAGGAGGCTCTGCAGCATGTGGAGCTCCTTGGCACCGTGCAAATCCACAAGGCAAGGCTATGAGGGGCAGCAGGGTGGGGGTGTGTGGAGGTGCACCAGAAACAGATTTTTCACCCCTCAGCATGCACTCAAAACCCAAAGCAGCCTAAAATTGCCAAGCTGGCTGCTCCTTAAGCATGAAATCATAGTTGTCTTCTGCCCCCCTGCTGCTTTATTTCTGTGCAGGAACCGAGAATGATTTCCTAAACAGCAAACCAATTTCAAGCAAAAACAAATCAAAACATAAAACCACACAGACAGACACAAAAAACAACAACCCCAACCCAATGACAACCAAAACCTCAACCCCCCCACCACAAAGAGTGAAAATAAAACTGTCAAAACCAAATAGAAATCAAAAGAAATTTATTTCCATCAACAACATCCAACAACAACAACAACAAAAAACCCCACCAAAGCCCAAAACAACCCCAAAAACAAAGCCACAAACCAAACCCAAACCAGAATACAAAAGGGCCACTTGGTCCCAGGCTCTGAACCTACGAGAGAAGGGTGCAGGGTGGCTGTAGCTCGGGGGCAGGAGCTGCTAGTTCATGAGGACCTCCATCTGCACCAGCCTGGCGTTGGTGTCTCCTGAGGTGCGGTAAGGGATCATGCCAGCAAAGGTGATCAGGGCACGAGCTTGAGACCTGAGTTGCTAAAGAGACAGACACAGACATAGACATCAAAGGTCAAAGAATGTCAGGGGCTGGAAGGGACCTCCAAAGTTCAGCCAGTCCAACCTCCCTGCCAGAGCAGGGTCACCTAGGGCAGGTCACACAGGAACACATTCGGTAGGTCTTGTCTATAGCCAGAGAGGGAGACTGCACAGCCCCTCTGGGCAGCCTGTTCCAGAGTTCTGGCACCCTCACAGGGGAAAAACTCCTCCTCATGTTGTCATGCAACTTCCTATGTCTCAGCTTCCACCTACTGCACCTTGTCCTGTCACCAGACACCTTTGTCCTGTCACCCAGCAGAGCCTGGCTCCAGCCTCTGGGCACTCAGCCTGCACATCTCTATCAACATTGATGAGGTCATCTCTCTGTCTCCTCCTCGCCAAGCTAAAGACCCTCAGCTCCCTCAGGCTCTCCTCCTAACAGAGCTGTTCCATTCCCTTCAGCATCTTTGTGGCTCGGTGCTGGACTCCCTCAAGCAGTTCTATGTCCCTCTTGAACTGGAGTGCCCAGAACTGGACACAGTAGTGCAGATGCAGCCTCAGCAGAGCAGAGTAGAGGGGCAGGAGAACCTCTCTCCACCTACTCACCACAGCCCTTCTCACCCACCCCAGACTGGCATTGCCCCTCCTGGCCATCAGAGCACATTGCTGGCTCATAGTCAACCTTCCATCAACTAGGACCTCTGAGATCCTTCTCTTTGCTGCCTTCCAACAGCACTTCCAACCTATACTGATATTTCAGTATCAACTCCCCCACGAGGAGAACTGAGATCAGGATGAAACCTTGTCTGCTCTGCTTCCCTTTCCCTCACTTGGAAGGGAATCTGGTTAGCTCCTTTTGCAATCACTAAAATCATGTCAAGTTACCCTTTTGCTTCAGAAAATTAAATCCCATTTAATTCCAATCACCCAAGGAAAGAAAAAAACCCAAACCAACATTTTCATCACTCTGGGATGCTGCTGTGCTGCAGCCATCTCATAACCCCTCCATGAAGTGGACTTTCCAAGGGCAACTCAACTCCATCTCACCTTCCAAAAACATAAAGCTGACCCTGCTTGAAATGCATCAAAGCAGAAGTGCTGGAAACGAAGTGGTGGTGCCACATACAGCATCACCTGCATCACACCAGCACCTTTCAAGGCTCTGCATTCCCTAACGCAGCGGAGACAGAGGTATGGAGCACACCCAGAGAGCTCTGCTGGATAACAGCAGGTCCTTCACTGTGCACCAGAAGGCCACAAAACAGCTGAAGGGATTCAGGAATAATTGAGAGAATCCCAGCATGGTGAGGGTTGGAAGGGACCTTTGGAGATTATCCAGTCTAACCCTCCCTGCTATAACAGAGCACCCACAGCAGCTTGCTCAGGATTCCAGTGTCCAGCTGGGGTTGGAATCCCTCCAGAGAAGGAGACTCCACAATCTCTCTGGGCAGCCTGCTCCAGGCCTCCAGCACCCTCACACCAAACAAGTTTCTCCTCCTGGTCAGATGGAAACTGTTGGGTTCCAGTTTGTGCCCATTGCCCCTTGTGCTGGGCACCACTGACAAGAGTCTGGCCCCGTCCTCTTGCCCCCAAAGGTGCTTTAGCTCTTGCTGAGCGTTGCTCAGATCCCCTCTGGGGCTGCTCTTCTCCAGGCTAAGCAGTTCCAGGGCTCTCAGCCTTCCCTCCTCACAGAGCTGCTCCAGGCCCCTCAGCATCTTTGTGGCCTCTGCTGGGCTCCCTCCAATAGTTCCCCATCTCTTGAACTGGGGAGCCCAGAACTGGACGCAGGACTCCAGGTGAGGCCCTCCTAGGGCAGAGTAGAAGGGAAGAACTACCTCCCTTGACCTGCTGACTACCCTCTTCACCCACTCAGCAGACCACTGGTGCTCTTGGCCACAGGAGCACACTGCTGCCTCACAGTTAACAAGCAGCACTCCACATCTGTTCCGCAGTGAGGTCTTGTCTGAGCTGCTGCTGTTCAGCAGAGGTCAGGGACAGGCGGTGGGTGAAAAGCAGCGTGCCAAGGTCTCTGACTCTCTGGAATGAATGTGACTCAGGGAGGCTTCAGAGCAGCACCAGGGCCTGCTTTCTTCACCTGTTTGGTAGCAGTGACACCGGAGCTGGCCTATTTTTAAACCTCAAAACAACAGGGTAGGCTGAACAGCTCAGGAAGAAGGAGCAGAGGTGTGCAGAGGTTAAGAGCGGCCTGGAGGTCTACCTGTTCTACTGCCTGTAATTACTGCAGGAGCACTGCAGTCACTTGCAGAGTTCAAACAAGCCCACAAATTACAAATCAAGAATTCCATTCCTTTCCTGACCTAATTTTGCTGCTGAGATACTGCCCTTGGGCCACCCCAGGCAGTCTGGGGTAGGGAGTGTAGGACATTGTTGTCACACCCGGATGGCATCAGGGTCAGGGCTGTGGTTCCCGGCGCTGCGGTCTGGGCTTGCTGCAGCCTCTGCCTGCAATCCAACCAAATGGATCATGCTGAGCAGCCCCCCCCCTGCCCTGCCCCTCCTCAGATTAATTACTGTAGAGACACCCCAAAACCAGACTCAAAGCAGAGCTGAATTCCTTCTGAAATAAACACAAATGCCACCTCTGCCCCCAACCCTGGTCCATTCTAAGCGAAGCCCATTTCATCCCTGAGGTGGGACAGATGTTCCTGCAGACAGCACTGCTGCTTCTGGGGCCTCAGACACCTTGGCACACTGCTTGTCATCCACCACCTCTCCTTGACCTCCACTGAACAAGAACAGCTCAGACAGGACCTCACTGTGAGGAGGAAGTTCTTCAGCAGGAGTGGTGAGAGCCTGGAATGGGTTGCCCAGGGAGGTGGTTGAGGCCAGGCTGGATGAGGCTCTGGGCAGCCTGATCTAGGGTAGGGTGTCCTTGCCCATGGTAGGGGGGTTGGAACTAGATGATCCTTGTGGTCCCTTCCAATGCTGACTGATTCTATGATTCTGTGGAACAGGTGTGGAGTGCTGCTTGTTAACTGTGAGGCAGCAGTGTGCTCCTGTGGCCAAGAGCACCAGTGGTCTGCTGAGTGGGTGAAGAGGGTGGTCAGCAGGTCAAGGGAGGTAGTTCTTTCCTTCTACTCTGCAAGCAGCAACAGCAGAAGGGGACACAGCCTCAAGCTGTGCCAGGGGAGGTCTGTAGTGGATGTTAGGAGGAAGTTGTTGGCAGAGAGAGTGATTGGCATTGGAATGGGCTGCCCAGGGAGGTGGTGGAGTGGCCGTGCCTGAAGGTGTTGAAGCCAAGGCTGGCTGGGGCACTTAGTGCCATGGTCTGGTTGATTGGCCAGGGCTGGGTGCTAGGTTGGCACTTAGTGCCATGGTCTGGTTGATTGGCCAGGGTTGGGTGCTAGGTTGGCACTTAGTGCCATGGTCTGGTTGATTGGTCAGGGCTGGGTGCTAGGTTGGCACTTAGTGCCATGGCCTGGTTGATTATACAGGGCTGGGTGCTAGGTTGGCACTTAGTGCCATGCTCTGGTTGATTGGTCGGGGCTGGGTGCTAGGTTGGCACTCAGTGCCATGGTCAGTGCCATGGTCTAGTTGATTGGCCAGGGCTGGGTGCTAGGTTGGACTGGATGAGCTTGGAGGTCTCTTCCAACCTGCTTGATTCTACAAGGATGCTCAGAGGGCTGGAGCTGCTCTGCTATGGGGACAGGCTGAGAGAGTTGGGGCTGTTAAGTCTGGAGAAGAGAAGACTCTGGTAAGACCTTATTGTGGCCTTCCAGTGTCTGAAGGGGGCTACAAGAAAGCTGCTGAGGGACTTTTCAGGGTGTTGGGTAATGATAGGACCAGGGGTAAAAGAGCAAACCTACAAGTGGGTAGATTCAGATTGGATGTCAGAAAGAAGTTCTTCAGCATGAGGGTGGTGAGAGACTGGCACAGGTTGTCCAGGGAAGTTGTGGATGCTCCCAAGCTGGAGCTGTTCAAGGCCAGGTTGGATGAGGCCTTGAGCAACTTGGGCTGGTGGGAGGTGTCTATGCTCAGAGCTGGGGGGGGAGTCAGAACCAGATGACCTTTAAGGTCCCTTCCAGCTCAGCCCATTCTAGGAACCTATGACTTAGATGTTAATTAGTTCAAAGCCATTTGAAGCAACATCCTTTCTTTACACAAAGCTGAAGTCACAAGAGACCTGTCACAAGGACTCTAAGTAACTGAGCAAGCTCAGCAGTCTAAGACTCTAAGCAACTAAGCAAATCAAAACTGAAGACCATTAGAGACTCACAGCTATTTGGAGTCCAATCCTTTGGAATCAGTGGGAAAAGGAAGGTGCAAGACAAGGCAGACAAGGAGGATCTTACCGAGTCTCTGTCTTCCATGACTCTCTGGGGTCTGGCATGAGTGGCTGGGCTTGTGCCTTTCATCCTCTTGTACTGGGTGAACAAAATATTCATGGTTGCAAGCAGGACCTCGGATAAATTGTGCCTGATCTACACAGGGGAAGACAAAAAAGGACATAAGGACATAGTGCAATGAAGAGCAGGTTGTCAGAATCATTACCTTTGCTACAGGGCACCAGAACACCAAGCAATGGGAACTATAGTTGGTATTTCTTCATGTAGCAGTCATATATTTAATGGTTCCCTCTGCTGTGACTGCACAGCTGGGGCCAAAATGTGCCCCAGAGTTTTGAGACAGATGTGCAATGCCTGCACCTTCATGTTTGACAGCAGCAGCTCAGCTAAAATCCAAAGCACCTGCATACAGAAGACTCCAAAGCACTCAAATGCACACCAACAGTGTCTCAGAGAAGTGTCACCCCCCAGTTTAACCAGCCCAAGAGCAAAAACAGCCTCCTCTTTGGCTTCCTGCAGCTGGGTGGAGGCAATGCCAAGCACCAATCCAGGCTGGAGAGCAGCCCTGAGGAGAGGGACTTGGGGATGCTGCTGGAGGAGGAGCTCAGCAGGAGCCAGCAGTGTGCACTTGCAGCCCAGAAAGCCAAGCAGAGCCTGGGCTGCAGCAGCAGAAGTGTGGCCAGCAGGGCCAGGGAGGGGATTCTCCCCCTCTGCTCTGCTGAGACCCCACCTGGAGTACTGCATCCAGCTCTGGAGCCCCTGGGACAAGAGGGCTGTGGAGATGCTGGAGAGTGTCCAGAGCAGGGCCAGGAGGATGCTGAGAGGGCTGCAGCAGCTCTGCTGTGAGCACAGACTGAAAGAGTTGGGGCTGTGCAGGCTGGAGCAGAGGAGGCTCCCAGGTGACCTTCTTGTGGCCTTCCAGGATCTGAAGTGGGCTACAAAAAAGCTGGGGAGGGACTTTTGAGGCTGTCAGGGAGTGCCAGGAGTGGGGGGAATGGAGCAAAGCTGGAGGTGGGGAGAGTGAGGCTGGAGGTGAGGAGGAAGTTGTTGAGCAGGAGAGTGGTGAGAGGCTGGACTGGGTTGCCCAGGGAGGTGGTTGAGGCCCCATGGCTGGAGGTGTTTCAGGCCAGGCTGGCTGAGGCTGTGTGCAGCCTGCTCTAGGGTAGGGTGTCCCTGGGCATGGCAGGGGGGTTGGAACTGCCTGCTCCTTGTGCTCCCTTCCAACCCTGACTGATTCTGTGATTCATCTTCTAGTATTCAAGCAGGAGAAAACACAAGAGCCTGCAAGCACTTGGTGACCATTAAGGGCAGGGAAGAACTAAGCCAGCAGCAGCACAGCTGAGAGGTTTCAAGGTGCCAGTTCCTTGGGTCACATTCCCTTAGTTCAGAGAGTTTCAGATCTGCAGAAGCCTGCTGCAAAACAGAGCAGGGAAATTCCAGCGCTCCGGAGAGCAGCAGTAAGGAGCAAGAGCTGCAAGGCACCAGTTTGCTTGTACCAAAGCAGGATAATCCTTGCCAGCTTCCCTGCTGCAGAACAAGGAGGTGACAATGTTTTATGAGCTTTCAAAGCAAGACAAAGGCTTTTTGGAAGCTCAACCCAAGAGGTGTCACTTACTTCATCGCTGAAGTTCCGGAAGGCAGCAACTCTCTCCTCTACACAATCTTGGCTCAGGGGGACCAGCTTCAGGCGCTCAATGATCTGCAGGAAGAAAAGCAGCACTCAGGGTAGGTAATTAACATCTCAGCCACCACAGACTAACAAAGCAGCTAGGGAAAAAGGCTTGGTTCCAGTTGAGAGATATCATCTCACAGTATCACCAAGATTGGAAGAGACCTCACAGATCATCAAGTCCAAGCCGTTACCACAGAGCTCAAGGCCAGACCATGGCACCAAGTGCCACGTCCAGTCCTGCCTTGAACAGCTCCAGGGACGGCGACTCCACCACCTCCCTGGGCAGCCCATTCCAGTGTCCAATGACTCTCTCAGGGAAGAACTTTCTCCTCACCTCAAGCCTAAATTTCCCCTGGAGCAGCATGAGGCTGTGTCCTCTTGTTCTGGTGCTGGCTGCCTGAGAGAAGAGAGCAACCTCCTCCTGGCTACAACCACCCCTCAGGTAGTTGTAGACAGCAATAAGGTCTGCCCTGAGCCTCCTCTTCTCCAGGCTAAACAATCCCAGCTCCCTCAGCCTCTCCTCGTAGGGCTGTGCTCGAGGCCTCTCCCCAGCCTCGTTGCCCTTCTCTGGACACGTTCAAGCATCTCAATGTCCCTCTTAAACTGGGGGGCCCAGAACTG